>JALDNG010002593.1:0-2500 GCA_024349245.1 Neodontobutis hainanensis | reverse complement strand
GAGTACGGACTGGAAACCCCAAGGTCAAAGTGGGAAACACCTCCAAAGGTGGTAGAGAATGACCGAGCCAAGATCCTGTGGGACTTCCAGATTCAGACTGACAGAATGGTAATGGCGAACCAACCAGACATCGTGGTGGTGGACAAAAAGCAGAGGAAAGCCATTGTGGTTGACGTGGCAATACCAAGTGATTGCAACATCAGGAAAAAGGAACATGAGAAATTAGAGAAATACCAAGGGCTCAGAGAAGAACTAGAAAAGACTTGGAAGGTGAAGGCGACAGTGGTGCCCGTGGTCATCGGAGCACTCGGGCAGTGACCCCAAACTGGAAGAGTGGCTACAGCAGATCCCTGGAAGAACACAAGACATCTCGGTCCAGAAAAGTGCAGTACTAGGAACAGCAAAGATACTGCGAGAACCCTCAAGCTCCCAGGCCTCTGGTAGAGGACCCGAGCTCGAAGGATGAGACCACCATGGAGGGTGAAGGACAAAGTTTTTGATGAAATGTTTTTTCCCCATTTTGTTTGTTAGTTTGTTTGATATCAGAGGGTCTGTTCTTTAATTTGATATATTTGTATGCTGGCAATTTTTTTAAGTCTTTATTGTTTTTTTTTAGTAATGTCTGAAGTACCTTTAATCGTTGTTTTTCCAATTATACACGCCCTTCCCTGGATTGTTCCGGAATGGTAGAAAACGGCCATCAAACAGTGTATCATCCCGCTTTGCATCATTGAGTAACAAAAATGGAAACCTTTTGATTTGAGCATTTTTCTACTTTCGTCCAATGACGAACTGACTCCACTTACATCAGATGAACTGGCCTTCATGCAGGCTGAATTGGGAAAGAGGACGGTTTCTCTTGACCATGATCTAACGCATGTAGAGGTATGCGGAAGTGATCACATTGTAGTTCTGTAGTAGTAAATATCATTTTTGTCCCTTTAATGTGGACACTGTGTTCAGGGTGACATTGAAAATGTTCTCACTGTTTAACTAAATTTAATCGCTGTCTAAATAATATTTTATTTATTATGTAGTTGTCAAGGCTATTGCAGGCTAGCCTGGCTCCGCCCTCCTACGTACTTCCGCTCAATTTCATTTCGCTTTAGTACTTAGTCTGGGATCGCTGTATATTCTTAGGTTTCCAGAAATCAATTTTTTGTAGGACCAATCAGCGAACAGAGGAGTGACTTGTTGTTTCCGGTCGGTTTCGGCGAATGACATGCGTCACGACCACACGTTAGCGATTGGCTATGGCAGATCCTGTGACTCTGGGCAGATCCAATAGTTTTAAACTTCAACAGAGTTCCCGCATACAAGGAAGTAAACGCTTGTCAATGGAGCGAGGCCAGACTCTCTGTACAAATGAAATGTACGAGAGTCTGGTAGAACCAGGCTAATTGCAGGCCACCTTCCCAAAGGACCAGTGGCTGCTTTACAAAGCAGCAGATAATGTAAAAATACATAAATTGACACTTCATTTATGTAGTAGTTAATGCAACAGAGAATGGTAACATACATCTGGGTCCTCGACTCCCTTATTACCTCTCCTTCACCTCGACACAAACTGATGTGTGGTGAGCGTTCATCCAGGTGGGAGCTACACATTGGTTGTGATGTGCCACCCACCTCGTCTTGAGCACCTCAAACTTCTTATTGATGGAACACTATATAAATGCTATATTATTTGTTATTCCACATATCCATTTTTTCAATCATGTTTAATTTTACCAGGTGGAAATGGGAGGAGAAAAATGTCCGCAATCCCCTTGGAGGCTGAGGGCTACACTGGTGCTATGCTCTGGAAAGTTTCAGGTGGTGGGAAAGGCACTCTTTACACCACTCCCAGAAAATGCTCCAGAGTTTGCTTTGATGCCCAAGGCCAGCTGCAAGCACTGTTTTGCAGAGATGCCTCTCCAAATTTTGGCTCTTCATGACTGTAAATGTGCTAGCCACACCAGCCCAGACTTGGAGGTGAATTTCTTTTCTAGAATTTTGGATATTAAATGTCGAAAATTAACTGTGTATGGATATCTTAAACTTGAAATGTGCTTTAATCTTATAGATTATCTCTGATGACGACGATGACGTCCAATTTCCTGAAGTTTTGCAAACTCCAGTGCCAGTGCAGATGACTGAAGAGGACCACTGCCCCCAGCAGGTGGAGTAACTGTTACATATCTAACCCTTTTGAAATGTTGTCTCATATGTAGATGTTAATGCCTTGTATTTAGGGGCCAAGCACCAAGGTGCTGGAGGCACCTATTGTTTTTGTTCCGGTTCTTATTATTCTTCTTTTCCATTGGAGTCTATGGCAGGCCATAGAAGCGTTTGGAAAATGATGAAAGTTGGCACACTCATTAAGGACAGTCCAATCATTGATCCTAGCAAATTTGAAGTGTCTAATTCTATATCTCTAGCGCCACCAACTGTTCAAAGTTGGACTTATGTTTATGATAATAACTTTTGAACCGTAAGGCCTAGAATGAAAATTCTATTT
>JALDNG010002592.1:0-27314 GCA_024349245.1 Neodontobutis hainanensis | reverse complement strand
GAAAATTGTGTACATGTCCCAAATAGGCTGGAGCTAAACCTTTAGATGGATATACAGGTCCTTCTCAAAAAAATTGCATATTGTGTGTCAAGGAATCAATACACAAAACAGTGTAGAGACAATCAGATTTCTCTAGAGATCAACCTTCAACCAATTGTGAATTAAATAATAAGTCAGACTCATCTTAAGAATTAACATGCGTGGGGAGCTTCCTGTTTCTTTGGTTGCTTTGATTAATTTGTTTTAAATTGTTCCGTTTGTCCTGCTCCTTGAGGATGAAAAGCACAATGTCTCTTTAGGCTTACTTTGAAGTGTTCTCCAATTCTGTCAATCACTTTGTTTACAAAAAATTTTTTTAGAAGAGTATTAAATCCACAACACAACAGAAGTGTTATATTTTCTCTGTACCTGTATTAAATCCACAACACAACAGAAGTGTTGTATTTTCTCTGTACCTGTATTAAATCCACAACACAACAGAAGTGTTGTATTTTCTCTGTACCTGTATTAAATCCACAACACAACAGAAGTGTTGTATTTTCTCTGTACCTGTATTAAATCCACAACACAACAGAAGTGTTGTATTTTCTCTGTACCTGTATTAAATCCACAACACAACAGAAGTGTTGTATTGTCTCTGTACCTGGTGGAATCCACCATCCCTCCTGTTGACACATGGCATGGCCCATTTGTCACTTCATTTGAACACTGATTTTGGGAGCCATGGTTTGTTGCCAAGTTTTTAAATTCATGTGTCTTTATTTATTTATTCAGATTCACCAACATTGTACTCAGCAATATTCAGTAAAGTTAATTTAAAAGAATGCTAAATTTTAGGTTCAAAGAAATTTTACTTAGTGTTCTCCATGAACACCTCTAAAGTTCAACCAAAAATAAAATTTTATTTTGTTCATTTTGTTAGTCTCTAGTTCACTCAATAAGCAATAATCCAAAACATTCCAACATTCAAATCAGAGCCTTAAAAAAATCAAAACAAACCTTTTTTTCTTTTTATAAAAATAAAAATCACTTTAAGCAGTGATTAAAACACAGCAAGCACCTTTATTAGAAAGTACTATTTCAAAAACCATTGGTTATTATTTATTCTCAACTGTCTTCATTTTAGTTTTTCTAATGACTCAAACAACATTTAGGGTTACTTACTTTGTCGTTAAGTTTACTAAATAAAAAACAATATGGTCGTACCAAAAAAATTAAAGCAAATCAAAATGTAGACAATATTCTTTCCACAGACCTGTCAGAAGGTCAAACAGTTGATCCTGATTAAGTCTCATAAACTTTATTTAACACATTAGTTCAGTGCAATATGTTTCTGTCACTAACATTTCTACTTCAACGTTTTGTTTAACGTAAAGGCTCCCACACTTTCTGTGGAGCTAAAAACAACAGAAAAAAAACAAAAACAAAATATTTCAGTGTTTGTTTTCAATTCACTTTATCAACACTTTGTCAGAACCAAACCAGAGAAATACATAATTGTTCATTTCATTTTCTCTGGTAACATTATTTTCTTTTATATGTGAGCTGATGGCCCAAATAACTATAATTTTGTATTATCTTTATAAACTTGCTCTCAAATCAACCTTAAAACACATTTTTAACTTCTTCTGATTACAAAGATAATATTTTCATTAACTAAGGACCTTTATTAGTTTTGTACTAATCATGGTGTATACAGTAATAAACAAGTTAAATTTAAGACTTTTTAATACCACCTCTAAATAAAATTTAAGACCAAACTTATGATGGAAATACATATCAAAAGTGTAAATATACAGTAATCTTTCCAAGTAAACACACTGTTTGTTCAAAATGAACAGTATGGTAACATGACAATCAGTTGAGTTTAAGAACATTTAGAAATGTGTGTAATGCAAAAGATAACACAAAAATGTCATTGCGGTCCAAAATTATATTTATTATTACAATAATTTCAGAACATTTAGGTCCCATGAACAAATACTACAATCAAGTAAATGTGAATAAATGTGTGTGTGCGTGTAATATGTATGCGTGTGTGTTACGTCTGTGTTCTCATCTCTCTATATAACCTGTATGTTACTCCTGAACTGTTGTGAATATACTTGGTAAACAATCCTTTATATACTGTATGAATTTTTTTCCTCAACTTTTTTATTTACTTAAAATCATCAACCAAAATAAAAGATAAAATACTAATAATAAACAAAACACGTGTAACAATGTACATGTGCACAAAAGAACATACGAACCACAATTTAGCCACGTATCTGGTCTTGTCTTTTCCACAGGTAAATGACTGTAATAGCGCCGAATCTGAAAACATAGCTTTGAAGATTAATTCAATTCCGTCATTAGACCTGTATGAATGCTGGCTTGTCACAGTTCTCAGCACCCAAATCACCTCTGCCCGGAGTGTTGGCGTAGAGCCACAAATTGCACGGATGTCAGGTGGGATTGTTGGCTGTGGATTTCCACATGTTACATCCAGCGTTGTAGCTTTGACATCGTTGCTAGCGAAGGAAATTGTGGAGCAGAAACTAGCAATTGCAGGCTGCTGGCTTGCCTTAACGTGAGTTTGGTGTTTTTGCTTTGCACATGCGATTCCACCGCTCTGATCCCCATTGTCCCAAGTTGAAAATTCTTCAGACACACAACGCAGTATGCTTCATAAGCATTTCCAGGTACTGACCTTAACCAATAATACTCGTTCTTTTCAAGCCATTTGTTATTGAACTTGCATTTCCCCATGTTGCTAGCAATATTAGCTACCTAGTATATCAACCGTTGCTGTATAGGCTACACTCGCTAGCGTAATCAAAAGCTGAGCATTATGCTCCGTTATTATTGTTACGTTCCGAACTAACCATAAACAACGGAGCGCATAGACTACCGGGAAGAAATATATTTGGCTGAACAGATTGACTGCATTTTCAGCGGTGACATGAGAAAAAATATTTAAGACCCATCAAATCTGAAAATAAGACAAAATAATACTTTTTAAGGCCTTATTTTCAGGAAATGTAATTTAAGACTTTTTAAGACTTTTTAAGGACCCGCGGCCACCTTGACTAATAGATATATACAATTGTTTTGCAAAATACTTTTCAATACTTTTATTTTGGATCCAAGGTTTCGGATCTTTTAACTTTTTAAAATCTTTTAATCTCATCTCTGCCGTGTCACACAAACGTAAAACAATATCTGTTTTTTAACAGACTATTACAAACTTTTTTCATAATTCAAAAGCACATCTACCTTTTGTAGATGTGTGTCTTTATGTGTGTGTTTATGTGTGTGTAAGTACTTCTCTTTTTATCAAACTGGCTTCGCCTTTTTCTAGGCGAAAATGTTCATTAAGGCCTGTTTCATTTCTATCCCGTTAAGGCGATACCCTTTTTGAAGCTAAGTAATGTCCACTATGGTCTGTTCAATGTCTGTTTCTGGTTTGGTCACACTCTGAAAGTCCAAGGTCTGTGTACTAGCATGGTCCCTGGGACATGGGGGTTAGGGACCTAAACCATGGGAAAAGTTTCTACATATCTCTCTCCTGATCTGGTTTGTACTACACCAGGATACAGTTCTGAATCACTATGAAAAGCATTATCTAAATCCTGATGTTTAAGATTAGTCTTAATTCTCCTTACTTCATTTAATTCTAATTTCCCACTAAACCGTAAGTAAGTAAATAAGTTCACACTAAACTTATTTTTCCATTTTGTTAAGTACTTTACTGACGATGGGACGTTTGTTTACTTTTACTATGGAGAAAACAGTTTCAGGTTAAATATTCCGTCCTTATGACCACAAACCTCTAGGGAATGCTAGTTATAAGCAAAACTTTCTCACAGAATATTCCTTTAGTTATTCTCCTCAGAAGACCTTTTTAATGTGAACCTCCTTCACCCACTTTATTGCTTAATCAAGGATTGTAAAGCCTTGACCAAGAATTGGTCCGATGAAGTTATTTCACCACTCTCTCACACAATCATTTCTCACTGTAACGTTACATTCATACGTGGTCTGACCGTTATATGGTTGTCTCCCTCCTTTCGTCGCGTTCGATGGAGGTTTGTTGCCGGTGAGGATCAGGAGGACCAGCCGCCACGTGTAAAAGTGGTCTTTCAGTTGCTCTGGCCAGAGATTTTCAGCTGTCGTCAATTATCCTCGCCGGGACGCCTCCATCCGGCTCAAAGGACCAATTTCTGTCAAGGAATCAATACACAAAACTGTGTAGAGACAATCAGATTTCTCTAGAGATCAACCTTCAACCAATTGTGAACTAAATAAGTCAGACTCATCTTAAGTTTTTACATGCAAGGGAGCAATTATATGAAACGGCTCGTTTCATCTCTGTAGTGATCTGCTCTGACTACAGAATCTTCGACTGGCCAAATGTTCCCCTGCCTTTTATTGAAACTCAAACACCGTCAGCCTCCCCAACCGCACAGGGCGGGTTTTGGCAGTTAGTTACAAAAACAGTACATTTTAGGAGTTATCTCTCTGCACCTAGTCTAAACACAGGAACTGTAAGTTAAGATAAACACTTGGGCTTGACATGCCTGGCTGGGTGCAGCTACATGACAGTTACAGCACTTCCTGTTATTAATTACACACACGCAATATTAATGACCCTTTCTTAGCAAAGGCTTGTTGACAATTTGACAACTTTTCTTACTGAAAAACTCTAACATTGTGATAAAAGTTCATTATTTTCCATAATGTAATGATAAAAATTAAACTTGCATATCTTTTAGATTCATTGCACACCAACTGAAATATTTCAGGTCTTTTATTGTTTAAATACTGATGATTTTGGCAATAAGCTCATGAAAACCAAAATTCCTATCTCAAAAAATTTGCATATCATGAAAAGGTTCTCTAAATAAGCTATTAACCTGATCATCTGAATCAACTAATTAACCTTAAACACCAAGGCTTTAAAAAACTCCCAGCCTGGTTCATTACTCAAAACCGCAATCATGGCCGACCTGACTGCTGTCCAGAAGGCCATCATTGACACCCTCAAGCGAGAGGGTAAGACACAGAAAGAAATTTCTGAACGAATAGGCTGTTCCCAGAGTGCTGTATCAAGGCACCTCAGTGGGAAGTCTGTGGGAAGGAAAAAGTGTGGCAAAAAACACTGCACAACAAGAAGAGGTGACCGGGCCCTGAGGAAGATTGTGGAGAAGGACCGACTCCAGACCTTGGGGGACCTGCAGAAGCAGTGGACTGAGTCTGGAGTACAAACATCCAGAGCCACGGTGCACAGGCGTGTGCAGGAAATGGGCTACAGGTGCCGCATTCCCAGGTCAAGCCACTTTTGAACCAGAAACAGCGGCAGAAGCACCTGACCATGGGTTACAGAGAAGCAGCACTGGACTGTTGCTCAGTGGTCCAATGTACTTTTTTCGGATGAAAGCAAATTTTACATGTCATTCTGAAATCAAGGTGCCAGAGTCTGGAGGAAGACTGGGGAGAAGGAAATGCCAAAATGCCTGAAGTCCAGTGTCAAGTACCCACAGTCAGTGATGGTCTGGGGTGCCATGTCAGCTGCTGGTGTTGGTCCACTGTGTTTTATCAAGGGCAGGGTCAATGCAGCTAGCTATCAGGAGATTTTGGAGCACTTCATGCTTCCATTTGCTGAAAAGCTTTATGGAGATGAAGATTTTGTGTTTCAGCTAGGGGTGTGCGGTTTAAGAATTGGTGATGACGGTTATGACGTGAGTCAAATGTGACGGTTCATAACATAACCGTCGGGGGGTTACTTTAAATAAGCGAGCAGACACTGATTAGCAACTTGCTCTATGTTTATTTAAAATTCACACACACAAATCACACACAGTGAACAAATCCTTAGCAAAAATAAAAAAACCTTTGCAATGAACGTGCTTTGTTTTAAATAAATCACACAATAGGCTACCTTTATCAAAGAAAACAAAAGTCGAACGACTGTTGTAATAATACCTTAATTAAACTAACTAAATAAAGGAAACAAAAAAGTGCAATGACATTTTAATTTCCTAATCTTTTTCGACTTCCAAGTTCCGTGACAGGAACACCAACATGTTCACTTTACTTGGTTTTAGTGACGATCTGACAGGGGTAGCTATGTTTCCCGCAGTGCTAAAAACTCGCTCTGATGCTGTGCTTGTAGCACAAATACACATGTATTTACGTGCCAGTTTGGCTAAGAGCGGATAGCGTATTTCATTGTCTCGCCACCATGCTAGTGGATCTGCCGTAGTAGAGTCAATTTGTTGTTCTTGGAGATAGCGGGTTAACTCCGTGTCAGCGCGCGCTCTGATTGGTAAAGGGGCAGAGATTTCAGACCTCCGTTTATTAAGGAGATCTCCAAGATTTCTCTTCTTTGGAGGGGGTGGTGCACAGACCTCTCCCGAATCATCTCCTGCAGCAGCAGCCGGCACCACTAGCTCCGCCTCCGTTTCCCTCGTCAGCTGATACAATTTCCTCCAGGAGTGCAGCTTTTGTCTCCTCCAATCCATCCCCCCCATTGCCTTTGTATCGTGGGTCAAGGAAAGATGATTTTGCCAACAGCTGGACATTTTGTGTTTAATATTTTGTGTCAGATCTGTTTCATTGGGGTTTGGTTTTAAAAGATCGCATGTCAGCAGTTGCAGGACAGGCTTTACTGAAGAAACTGTTACATAACGTTCCCCAGAGAGAATGTCGGTGAAGTCAGCCACAGGTTTTAGAGATTCTTGAAGCGATGTTAAAACTTCTTTATCTTGCCATTTCAGAATCAGATGCTGGTGCTTTCTATCTGAGACCAGAACACGTGCGATCGCTTGCTCTTGTTCCAAAATTCTCTCTATCATTTTCTGTTTTGTTCCCCACCGTGTCGGACAATCCTGTGAAATAATAAAATATGATTACATATAGGACGTATAGTAATAGAAAATGCTATAGCATATTGCTGCCTTTATGATTTATATGCAGATGAAAAAATAATCTAAAACCAATTCTGACAAAAAATAGAATATCATAATGAAAATCTAATGAGTAAGACTACTTTATAACCTTATCTGCAAGACCCATATCAGCATTGCTTACTGTTTATTTAGCATGCATATTAACAGAACAGTATAATATAGAGTTAACTAATGGCTAAAACAATTCTTACCAGAATAAGGCTGTGCTGTGGGAGTTGAAGTTCTGTTTGTGCCTTTATCAGCTCTTTCTTTTCTTCCAGCTCTGAGAAAACGCTCACTAGGGAGCGACATAGACCTATAGCTCCGGTTCGGGCAGCTTCACTGTTTACACCGTTGGTAACAGCCAGATGCAAATTATGGCCGAAACAATTTAGCCACGGCCATCCTAATTGCCTTACTGCAGCAACAATGTTCGCTCCATTATCGGTAGTGATACACGACAGCTTCTTTTCATCCAGACCCCAGTCCTGCAATCCTAACTGCAGGCATTCGGACAAGTGTTCCGCAGTATGGCTTTCAGGCGTGTAGCTTGTTTCCAAACACTTGGATTTCAGTGACCAGTCTTTTTCTAGGTAGTGAACGGTCAGGCTCATATATGGGGTCATATTCACGCTTGACCACATATCTGTTGTCAGTGCAAAATTACTGATTTCCTGGAGTTCTCTTTGCACGTCATCCTTTACCTTACTATACAAGGCCGGAACAGCTGTTTGTGAGAAGTACTTTCTCCCAGGCAACTCGTACTGTTTGTCGAAAGTGTTCAACATTTCTTTAAATGGACGTTTTTCCACTGTCCGGAAGGGTACCATTCCTACTACCAAATATCGAGTCACACTATCTGTTAGTACTTTCCATTTGTCGCTGTCTTTTTTATATTTCGTCGCCTTGGAAAATGCCTCGGCCATATTAAACTGCCTCAGGCCAGCCGTGGATGGTTGAGCGGCAGCAGAAGCAGTGCTTAATCCAAGGGCCGCATAGGCCGCAGGATGGTTAATCTTAAGATGGTTACGGAGATTATTTGTGTTGGCATTAGTAACAAATACCGTTTTACCACATATTCTGCACACAGGCTCATCAAGGTTTTCTGGTTTTCCGTTGCCATCTGGTTTAAACCCAAAATGTGCCCATATAGGCGATGTAACATTTTTTCGCAACGAGCTCCATGGTTTCACCTTTCTTCACGAAATTGCTAATGCTAAGGTATGCTGAGTTTCATTTTCATTTTGCAAGTGAACACGCGCGTGGCGCTTCCATGTCACGGTTATCATTGTCTGCTATATTTGCTTTTATTTATTAAAATACATGCAATTGGTTGATGAAACATTTATTAAAATTAAGATAAAATTTGTACAAAACGAAATTTGTTTTTAAGAAAGGTTTTCTACAAAGCAAAATTTAATGAAGTGGTAAATATCATGTCTGTCTGACGATTTACAAAACTTCATTAAGTGGTAAAAACCATGTCTCCCGATATATTGCGCATGATCCTATCAAAAAAATGAAAATAATTTTTGATAAAAAATGTTTGTAAAAAATATTTTAATGACACGGTTTTGACGGTTATAGAGTTCTAATGACGGTGTTCAACTATAACCGCCGATCACACGGTTATATAATAACCGTCACACCCCTAGTTTCAGCACGAACTGGCACCTGCTCACAGTGCCAAAACCACTGGTAAATGGTTTACTGACCATGGTATTACTGTGCTCAATTGGCCTGCCAACTCTCCTGACCTGAACCCCATAGAGAATATGTGGGACATTGTGAAGAGAACGTTGAGAGACGCAAGACCAATTAATTATTTGAAGGTTGACTTTTTTGTATTAAAAACACTTTTCTTTTATTGGTTGGATGAAATATGCAAATTTTTTGAGATAGGAATTTTTGGTTTTCATGAGCTTATTGCCAAAATCATCAGTATTAAAACAATAAAAGACCTGAAATATTTCAGTTGGTGTGCAATGAATCTAAAATATATGAAAGTTTAATTTTTATCATCTAAGTGGAGATAAATGTTTTTTCTTTGGAATGGTACAGTTATTTTTCATCTTATTCTGAGGGTCTCCTTGTTTTTGGGCCATTTTTCTGTTTGTCATTTGCATGTGATGGTCTCCAAAGCCAAAATCTCACTCTCCTTGTTGCTTTTTCTGTCAGATCCTATTATTATAGTCCAGTTTTGTTCCCAAACATGACAGTAAAAGCTCCTCTGTGGTTTTTTCAACTCTTTACCTCCTGTAGGCACAGCCAGACTGATGTTAATAATCTACTGCTGGATCCTGCCTCAGAATGAAGTAGTTCTATACATTGTGCACTATTCCTTGTTTGAGTTGATCCTCTCGGCAGCTGGTGGTAATATTGGGTGGGTGGGTTAACAAATGCATTAATATTGATCAAGAGTTTGCACTACAGTGATGCCCAAAAAACGCTCCCTCACACAATTACAAAAATAACTTTCTTTCATTGGACACTGCAACTTAAATCATCGGCCAACTTATCCAGGGCTCGGTCACGGCAGCAGTCGAAGCATGGTCTCAGACCTCCCCTATCTGCAGTACTTTTTACAAATGTGTTTTTATAATGCACAGGTATTGGAGGAATATTGTTGGTTGCACTGGTGGCCCACATATTTGTGGACCATGGACTTTTCTCAGATCAGTCAATTTCAATAGCCATATTGCAAAGACTACTTAAATAACTATCCACGCAACACCTCTCATTACATTTTGGATTGACTAAATGTAGTGATACTGTGTGACCAAAAAGTTAGTCTAGAGTCAGTCTACAATAAATATGCAACTGCTGTTTGTTTGGACGACATCTTTCTTGTGAGCGCTCTCTTTTGTACAGACACAAATGGAGTTAATGTTTCTATAGTGATATTGTTAATGCAAAGAACGACAGCTAGCTCTCTGGTGCACAAGCAAGAAACCTGAAATCCATAAGGGTTTGAGGTTTTGTAGTGGGCTGCAGCAGTTGTGTGCTGGAAAGGTCGTATTCTGTCTGGTGATGCTAGCACACTAAACACACTGATCAGAGGGAAAATATGTTGTTAGACTGGAACTGGACCAATTCTCAAACACCCTGGGATGTCTTGAGCAATGTTTTGTCGTTCTCTTTGCTGTTTTTAATTTAGAGCATTGATTTTGTGCCAAATGGAAATATTACTATAGAGTTGTATTGAAACATTATTGTAGCATGTAGCAGATCAGTCTCCAGAATTCCACACTTATCACTTCCAGAGATGCCCCAGCAAACAAGAGTTTGCACAAAACTCCACACGGATTATAACATCTGTCTTTTATCATTTACAGACCTCCAAACTGTTTTACTAAGGACTCAGGAACCTTCAGTAAACCGTGATTAACTATTCTGCGTTGTTGACATGACCAGGACAAAACCTGGCCAGGACGCATCCCAGGTCAAAGGTGACTCAGGACCAGCACCACATCCTGGCACCATGTCCAAGGACTGTAAATCCTGAAGATAAAGGTTGTTGATCCAGCTTTACCCAGAACTTTCTTTAGCTCTCAAGAACGACGCAGGAATGCGCTTTGATCACACCAGAACCCTGAACTTCTGATGGTCAGACACTACCCCTTGTGTTTGACCGGACAGAGAACTATTGACTTCTCCCCAAAGGATATTTTGTTATTTTAATAAAAGAATTATTGTATTAATGTGCTGTTGTTATACTGTTCTTTTCCAGGACGCGGAGTCGTGGCGAGAACTCCTCATCCTAGTTTTGTTTGCAGGTTGTGTTCTGTTTTAAGGAAATGTAACAATTATTTCCATCATGCCCTGACAAATGCCTCTGTATAACTTTGCAGTACAAGTGTTTTATGTGTTTATGAAAAACTAAGAGAAATTGCGAAGCAAGGAATGTTTAAAAACTTAGTTTAAACATTTAAACTTTAGTCAAACTTCCCAAAGCGACACCCTTCTCTGTAAGACACGCCCCATCCGAAGGTGATATAGCTGGCACACCGCCAGAGAATCGCCCCTTCTCCCTTCTCCCTTCTCCCTTTTTGCAGCCTGCTTCACCCTTCGCACCTTTCACCCTTCTCGGTGAGCCTGCGGCCTTCTGGCGGACGGTCCAGTAGGACTGCCTCGCCGCAAACCTGGGCCTCGTGGAAACGAGTTAACTTTCCTTCGTTCTAAAGACCGTGCCTGCTAAAGCGCCTGCTCTTCCCCAAAAGAGCGCGAGAAGCAAGTTTTAACCAGCAAAGCAACAGCTGAGAACTCTTTCATGGACCGTGACATAACCTACACAAACTTCAACTTTTACACGGTACAACCGAGAGGCCGTGCGAGTTTGGACAGCAACTAGACGCTTTTGTTCTCTTCCCTGGGTGCACGGCGACCCTGGTGTGTGGAGCGCTTCATCAGTAAGTGACGAACTTTCTGGAGAACATTCAGGACGCTCGTCTCGGACCACTGATATCGACCACACCGAACCGGGCCAGCACCGCTGACGACAGAGTAAGTCCAAGACGTGACACAACTGCCTTGGCGGCATTACAAAGTCCAAACTCTAGCCCCAAGCCTCCATCTCCTTTTCCCGTTAAAAGTCCCTTTAAATTTCCCCAATCTAGATTAAACTGTACAAAACATTCCTGGTTTCATCATATCCTCCATGCAACTGTTTATCCCTGTGTATTCCCATTGTGTTCAACCCTTATTGTGTTTTAATGCTTTACCATGTTCCGTCATATTATTCACCATTGTATAATCTTTAATAAAATCCCATAAAGACATTAATGTTTCCCTGTTTATATCAAGAAATGTTCGAAAACAAGAAGAATTTACTTCCTTTAGATTAATGAGACTAGACTAAACAGTTTCTCTAGATCTGTCTAAAACTAGAGTGGTGCCTCGAAGAAATTAATATTTTGATAAACAAAATATTAATTATTAATTTTCATAATTAATATTCATATTAATTATTAATAAGACCATATTCACTACAAGCATTATCCAATGTTCTGCTGCATTTCAACATTTTCAATGACTAACTGTGTTGGCTGTTCTGGTTTCATACGTTGAGAGTTGAATGTGCAATATGAGTCCTGATGGGGGAGTTGTTATGCTCCTATGAAACATTAGCATAACTGCTCATTTCAGGTGGTGATGGCCTTCTAGAGTGAAATTGAGTGTTGCCAGGTTTGTCGTGAAGTACAATGTTGTGTTTTTAGAAAATTTTAACATATTGTGATATTGATTAGTACATTATTTCCCCCTTTTGCAACTTTTGGCAAGCAACAGTTGGAGGACAATTGGAGCAAGGACAATATAAGGTTGATTTTACTGTTCACTCTGGTGCCACTGACTTTTACATTGGTTATAATCAGATTTTGATTTAAGGCTCTGAATGGCAATTTATCATGATTTGAAATCTCAGGTGTCTGTCACATATGTAGGAGCAACTGCAATTTAAGCTGTCCTTTTTTACTCTAACTGATCACATATCTGCCACTTTGTTCAACAAAGTAGGAATGAAGGTACATACTTTATGTAAAAATAGGACACAGTAAAAATAATGTGCATAACAGTATATTATTGCATCAACATAACACTTTTTACTTTACGCTCCGAGCTTGTGTCTTTCTAAAGCAGATATTTTGAATGTGCTCAAGTCCTATACCCATGCACTGACCGCACACACACATTAGTCATTTGCTTGAGTCATATTGTTTATGCAAAACTTGGTAAATTTGTGGTGGCTAATGTTCCTTCGTGCACAGTAAAAGTTTTTATTGTGGCGCTTGGATTACTTCCTGCTTCTGAAGAGCGCAGTCGCACCTCTGCTTGCTCCTGCCAGCTTTACTTTTCTCTTTAGTTATCTACACATTTAGCATCAACTTTTTACATTACTTTTTACTTTCTTTTAACTGGATTTTAATGTTTTTTATGTTTAAATGTTCTTACTTATTTTTTACTTTTTTAACAACACTTTGGACCTGCTGAGCGACTGGATTCTTAGTATCTATTTTTCAACATGTCTGGGATAAAAACAACTACTGCAAACTCTTTCTGCCAAAATTGTTGGAAATACCAACAAGAAATCAGTGTGCTACAAACAAAGATTTTTGCTTTGGAATCTGAAAGAGGACTTCAGGATACAATCTCGATCACACAATGTGATAAGTCTGTGAATTTAAACTTGGAAGATACAGTGTCATACTCAAAGCTGAGCAAAGCAAAGGGATTTAAACAAAATGATGGCACCTGGCATAAACTTGGTGCCCAGCCAAAGCAGCACTGGATTAATAAAAATAATGCTGGCATAAGAGCACATGTAGCATCACCAGACATTCAGCTGAAAAACAGATTTGAATCACTGATGAATGAACCAGAAAACTCTGCTTTAACTGTAAAACATGGAGGAAATAAAACTGTGTCTATGTGTAGCCCACCTAAACCCAGTGTAATACGGTAGGGCCCTGAGTTATTATTCAACGCTTTCAATAACAACTTAAATCTAGATTATGAAATACTTACTGCTTCTTAAGTCTAATATGTATATCACGTCTTACCCTTTAAAACAATAGCGCCTTTAATCACACACTGTCAATAAGAAAATGATCAGACCAGAGTTAAAATATCAACTTAAATTTGCTGATTTAGCAAATTCAGGAGTATATAACAAAATATTATTCACTAAACAAAACAAAATGGGCCCCACACCAAACACTCACACACACATGCTTCAGGTAAGTATTATACTGCAGTTATAAACCCCTGTTGCAGGCCTGAGCAATGCGTGGGAACGTGGAGACCTAAAATTTAGTGGTCGCTTCACTCTACGAGTCAAAAAGAAATATATCCAAAAGTACCTGGTTTTAGAAGGTCATAGTTACTCTGGGAAGAAAGCAATAGTGTGTCCTAAAATGGCGGCACGATCTCGTCTCCTGGTCCTCGTTCTCCCAAGATCACGGGCGGTCGCGTCACGTCCACTGTTCGTCTCTGCTTCACTCCTCTCACGTGTACCGGTACGGCAAAACATCGGCAACTCACTTTCAAAAGTCTTTAGCTCCTCACAGTCTTCGTGCCTCAGGCCGAGAACACGAGAAAATATATACTAGCAAGTTGTGTTAACTTAGCTCTCCTCAGATGCGCACACACCCGCTTAGCCAGCAGATGCTAAAACTTGAGCTAGTGACTTAACTTAATTCAATATTTACGAGTGCAGGTCCGTCTTCGAACTGAAGAAACGCTCCTTTACTCTCCAAAACAAATGCAAAAATAGGTCTCTGTCTAAACTGTTGAGCTAACAGTCCAAAAACCTAGTTTTTATTCTCAAAATGCGAGACACGTTTCTCTTTTTCTGTCGTGTTTTTATTATACTGTTTACATCATTTAAACTTATTTTCAGGTGCTTTCAGGTGTTCTTAAAGATATTATCTACGAGCCCCTCTGGTCACACTATGTCAAAAATATATATATTATGTAACTAAGTCGTGGCCACGAGATAAGTAAATATGAATGAATATAAAGGAGAATGCACAATGGAGCAGCTTTTCTCCCGAAAGCATGCACGCTAACTCTGCCACCCATAAGGCTCATACATACAGCCAGATGGAGTACCGTGACCTAAGCCTACAACGCCCTCTGCTGACGTTTTATCGTAGGTTACACAGACATGCTTTTCCAAAATGTCAAACACTTCAATAATTAATGAACCAGTCTGCACACTATTATAGACTATCTTAAAATCATAATCAGAAATACTTTATTGATCTCTATTGATATCGATAACCTTTGTTATTTAAATGGACCCTGTACTGTAGTGCAATGTAATACTTCACATTCTGTGCAATATTATCTGTTTTAATATTCAGTGTAATATAGTTTGCTGCAGTTCTGCTTCTATTTATTTACTAGTACTGTTCATCACAATCAATTCAATTCTGTTAATACAGTAATGTAAATCTTGTAGGCTGCATATCCATGGTCCTTTATAACTCTTATTTATATTTTATAGCATAAATTTATACTTTTACATGTATATAGGCTACTTGTTTATTTACCAACTTATATTATTATTTATATTTCTTTAAATGTCTTGATGTGCACATCAACTGTGACACAACAATTGTCCCCTGGGTTATTGATATCAATAAAGATCAATAAAGTATTTCTGATTATGATTTTAAGATAGTCTATAATAGTGTGCAGACTGGTTTATTAATTATTGAAGTGTTTGACATTTTGGAAAAGCATGTCTGTGTAACCTACGATAAAACGTCAGCAGAGGGCGTTTAGGCTTAGGTCACGGTACCTCCATCTGGCTGTATGTAAGAGCCTTATGGGTGGCAGAGTTAGCGTGCATGCTTTCGGAGAAAAGCTGCTCCATTGTGCATTCTCCTTTTATATTCATTCATATTTACTTATCTCGTGGCCCACGACTTAGCGTATCTTGAGGCTACGACTTAGTTACATATATATATATTTTTTGACATAGTGTGACCAGAGGGGCTCCATAATTATCTAACAAATTAAATAGATTTTAAATAGTTTTTTTTTTAACAATATTTATACAACTTATGAACTTATTTATACTTTTTAAAACCTTTTTTAAAATGTAACTTATCCTATGAACTCTTTCCACTGTATTAAAATAATTAATGATTTATATCCAGGTTACATATGGAAAATGAGAGACATGAATCTGTGGAAAAGCACCAGGCAAACAGAGACAGAGAATCTATGCCAAAAGTGAAGGACGGAGATATCCTGTTGCTGGGAGACGGTGGTGTCAGGGACATAAACTATAGTTGTTTTGTTACATGCAGCTATCCAAGTGCTATGGTCACTGATATAACAGCTCTCCTCCCCCAAGTCCTGTCCAAACACACAGGCATTAAACAGCTGATTGTACACGTGGGTGCAGTTGACACCAGGAAGGAGAATCAGAGGTTTTAAATAAGAGGCTTTTAAATAAACTTGAAAATCTGGAAGTGCAATCCTTTATCAGTGGACCACTCCCAAACATTGACAGAAGGATCAATAAATTCAGTCGGCTGCTTGCACCTAAATACATGGCTGTCCAAGACCTGCGAGACAAGAGGAGTACATTTTTGATAACTTCAACTTGTTTTGGCAACGTGTAGACCTGTTTAAAGGAAAGGGCTCACACCTGAACAGAGGAGGGTCAGGAGGCTAACAGATAATCTCCTGCACTCCTTGAGACACCTAAATGGTTCTGGTCGCCCTCTTAAACAAAGAAAGGGCCCTCTAAAAAGTCATCAGCCACTGAATGAGAAAAACACTCCAGCCTCACCAACCAAGGATCCTCCTCTGACTGGACCACCATCAACACCTGCACTACTGAAATGGACCCCCAATAGGACCCTGGACCCCCAGTAACATCAACACCTTCTGCGGACCTCAACATCTCTGTCCCATCCCGGATTCACCAATGGGATTTCCAGATCACCTGGAAATGTTGGTAAAATCTGGAATTAAGATGATACCCCTCACACCTGACTTGGCCAGGTCACGGGTTCTATCATCATCCCGAAAAACATCCCCCAATACCACCGAGGAGCACCAATTCTCCACCTCGGCCAGTACAAATGAGACCCCCGATAGGTGTCCAATGCACCCTGTCAGACCCCCTCCAACCCCCTCCCAGACCACCTCCTCTCAGACCCGCTCCAAAAGCCTTGACTAGCATCAAGGCTACTATCAGCAATTAGGACACCGAGGGCCTCTGCTGTTCCAGGACTTTTGTCATCATAAAATACTTATCAACCTGAGGCCCTGGGAGAGAACACTCCCAGCTCCATAGCTACAGTCAGGCGTCGCAGACTCGAGAAGAGAATAACACTTAGATTGTCTAATCAGACAAACCTGATTCAAATCCCCTGCAAACAGATAAAGTCTGGTCCTGCTCAAACAGACTTGAAACTTGCAGTGTTCAATGTCAGGTCTTTGGGAAAGAAATCTTTTTTAATTAATGATTTTATCATTTCAAATAAGCTTGATTTTATGTTTTTAACAGAAACATGGTTAGACAGCAAAACTGGAAATGCTGTCCTTATTGAATCCACCCCATCGAATTTCACATTTTTATCCAAAATGCGAAAAACAAAAAGGGTGGTGGTGTTTGTGCTATTTTTAGGGATAATATTCTTATCCAGAAACTATCACTTGGGGAGTTTTTATCATTTGAGTATGTGTCATTCCAAATGGAGTTGAGGTTTTCTCCATCTATTTTATATGTTGTTCTTTACAAACCACCCCAACAATGTCATAATTTTATTGATGAGTTTACTGAAATGCTTTTGGTTATCTGCACAGAATATGAACAAATAGTCATATCAGGTGATTTTAATGTGCATGTGGATAATGTTTGTGACAGGAATGCCAAAGAACTTTCTACTATTCTTGATACTTTTGGTCTTTGTCAGCATGTTAATGAGCCGACCCATAACAGAGGTCACACTCTGGACCTGGTCATTACAAAGGGTGTTCATATTTCAGAAGTTACTGTGATTGATGTTGCTCTGTCTGATCATTCTTGTGTCTTCTTCCATCTGTCCATGATTCCAAAACTTGCTGCTGTACCTACAGTTGTTCAGAAGAGTCACATTAATGATAACACCAGGACACAGTTTATGGAGGCAATCAGGTTTGAAAATGCCTCATCAGGTCAAGTTGATGATTGTTGAATTGTTATACTTCAGGTGTTTTAAAGGTTATGGACGCCATTGCTCCTGTTAAGATTAAAGTGATGAAGAGGCAGAAGGCTCCGTGAAGCAATGTTCATTCTGTCAGGGCAAAGAAAAGGGAATGCCGAAAAGCCGAAAGAAAATGGCGTAAATTTAAACTCTTAATTCATTATGAGGTATACAAAGAAAATCTGCATGTTTTCAAACAAACTTTAAAAAAAGCAAGAGAAATATTCTTCTCAGAGCTCATCAACAACAGCAGTAACAACTCACGTGTCCTGTTTGCCTCAGTGAACAGATTAACAAACCCTCCACCTCCATTTCCTCCAGAATTAGTTTCCAACACTAAATGCAATGCGATTGCATTGTTTTTTAACGACAAGGTTCAAGGCATTAAACATGCGATACAGTCCAAAGGGCAAACAACAACACTGCAGCCACATAGGAGACCTTTGGTTGAGTTTACACATTTACACCCATTAATGACAGAACAATTGAAAAAACTGTCTCCAGCCTGAGCTCATCCACCTGCTGCTTCGATGTTTTACCCACTAGATTTCTAAAATCAGTACAAAGCAGTTTGTTACCACAACTCACTGATATAGTCAATAATTCCTTACAATCTGGAACATTTCCAAGGGCCTTAAAACTGCTGTCATCAAGCCTCTCCTAAAGAAGAGCAGTCTTGATGCTACAGTGCTCAACAACTAACGGCCCATATCAAACCTGCCATTTTTAGGAAAAGTCATCGAAAAAGTTGTATATCAGCAACTTAATGACTTTCTATTGCTTAACAACTGCTTTGATCCTTTTCAGTCAGGTTTTAGACCCCATCACAGACTGAGACTGCACTTATCAAAGTCACAAATGACATCCGTCTGAACACTGGCGCGGCAAAGTCTCTGTCTTAGTTCTGTTGGACTTGAGTGCTGCGTTTGATACAGTGGACCATGTATATCTGGGACTGCTCTTAAATGGTTTCAGTCATATCTTGAAGACAGGAAGTACTTTGTTTCTGTTGGAAACTGTGTATCAGACCAAATGGCCCTGACATGTGGGGTTCCACAGGAGTCTATCTTGGGACCTCTATTATTCAATCTTTACATGCTTCCTTTAGGCCAGTTAATACACAGCTGTGGCGTATCCTACCAATATTGTTCCTCTGTGTGTTTTTAGACAAGCATTTACTGCCATCTTGTGGTCTGGAGGGTGCATTTTGATAGTGGCGTCATGTTAAGATATTTTGACTAATGCTTTCATGTGGACTGATTTTCTTTTAAAGGAAATAATTTTTTATAATGATATCTGTGTACATATAGCCCAGGCCTAAATATATATATTTTTTATGGAGAGGTTAAAGCTCTATGTCCGTTTAATGCAGCAGATTTTCATCTGTGGTCATAGGGCAAATAGAGTGACCCAATCGAAGACGACTATGTAAACAAGCTCTAATGACTTATCCGTTCTCTTTTTTCAACAGCAACACTGAAACCCCGTTTACCCCTTTGCCAAACTGTATGCCTCTGAACCGCTCTCAAGTTGACACTAAGTGATGTTGTCTGTTTTGGACCAAAGTTGTTTGGTAGCCTGAGGCTCACTTGTCTAACTGCACAGTGTGATGGACATCGAGACGCAGATCATAGCTGATTGTATCACATGGTTTTATTCCATTTTGTGACAAGGCCTTAACATACACATAATATCATTTGAAATCATATTGTTGTTGTGTTGTATAAGATTACTTTTGTAGGTGTGATTCCTTCCTAAAGCATAAAAGACACTACTGTTTGTAATGTCAATAGCTTTAAGTGTAATAAAACGTTCAAACTCAGAAGGCACCCTGGAAACACACATTGCCTGGAATGTAAATATTTTTCACCGGAATGTTGCACAGAAAAGTTTGAGTAGGAACAGCTCTAATGTTAAAGACATTTGGACTAGAAATGTCATTGTTTATGTAAATAAAGAAAAGCCAGGCTCTTCCATTTTTCATGAAAAAACCCAGATGTTTAAGTGGCTAATAACATTAGATATGTTTATCATCAGTCTTTTCTCACTTTACACAAATCAGATCAGTGATTTTACTGTTTGAAACTATATAAAACAAAATAAGTAGCCTAATTTGTAAGTCCACGTGGCCTGTGACCTCTCGATTTTATATAGTAAAGAAGGTTAAATTGTTTTTTTATTGACTGTGAATAATTCATTGTGAACCCCTGATGGGGAAAATTCACAATAGAGTTGTGACGTTCGCGAACAAACCGATTCTTTTGAACGGCTCATAAACATGAACGATGGGAGCCAGTCGCGGCTGGAGGAGCCGTTCTTTCTGTCGTTCTTTTTCCTATGCGTGTCTCACACAGGTGAACACAAATGAGCTCCTCCGCGAGACAGAACAGTTATAGGGAGGAGGCACCCAGTGCAGGCCGACACTTTATTGCGTGGTGATATTAGTTATTAGTTGTGCACGCATCCTTCGTGCGAAAAAAAACCCTGCGTGCCTCTGTCATTGGGTAGGAGCGGAGCCATGACTTGACATTTCAATTTTATTTATTCAAATTTTATCTACTTTAAATATTTTTGTTTTCTATCAAAATGTTTTTGTGTGATAATGTGATACACACACACACACACACACACACACACACACACACACACACACACACACACACACACACACACACACACACACACACACTTTGTACTTTTGTACTAAATGTAAATCCAAAATAGTGATGTCACTGTCTAAGCAGAGGGATTTGTGCAACACATGTCCACACATGACAAATGATGTAGCCTAATAATCAATATTTCAGAATAATTCAAACTCAGATACTGGTGTGTGATATCTAAGTTTTAATTATTTGACTACAAATTTCACCTCATCATTCCTCCCAGTGATTATTTCCAGGATAAACTGAGATGCCCCAAAGCTGGCTTCTTAAAACTAACTAAATATTTAAAAAGAGCCAAAAGAGCCGTTCTTTTGAACGGCTCTTTGAAAGGAACGGATCGCAAAGATCCGGATCCCCTCAAAGAGCCATAAATCCCATCACTAATTCACAAAAGACAGTTCTCACGTTGGTGAGGGAAACCTGGAAGAAACACTCAAAGAACATGCAAACTCCAGACAGAAGAGTCCATCACTGCAAAAAGTTAAATGCAGGTTTGAGTTATTATATATATGTTATTTTTTTTCTGATCCTACAGGTTTTTGGTAAACTATAAACAAATTACACCGCCAAAGAGAACATCAAAAAACCTGAACAGTCTTTTACATATTGGCCTTTTAGAGACATTTAATTCAATTTATTCATAGTTCCTTTGGCCAGAACAATGTGTTAGTAAATACGTTACATTTTAATGTGATTGTAATGTAAATCATGTTTTAATGTCTTTACAGACGTGGGCTGACATGTCTGTATTTATTATACACATAATAAATAAACATAATGACTCCAAACTATTCAAAATATACAATTAAATCTCTGAAAGAGCTGTTTGATTTGTGCCAGTGGGGGCTGAAGTTATTACTAGCATGGGGTGTGTGTGATTTTACATTACACTTGCGCTCTGAATGAAAATGGAACAGATGACACCCATTCATCTGCAACATTAAAAGGTATGTTTCTTTGCATTCACATTTTTTTTCTAGCAAGCTAATGGTAGCTAACTTTACAGTAATTCATGGAGCTGAATAAATGTTAATACAGAAGTTAATGCATTGTCTGTTAAAACATAAACATTACCATCGAAAACAGTGAGCTCATTTTAATCAACAGTGCTGTGTATATTTCACAGACATAAAATTCTTTGACTTAGTAAATTTAAAAGGGCTAAAAGTTCAAATATTGTTGATGAATTAAAGGGACCACATTTTTAGGATTCAAGGGAAAAATAATAGTTAGATTAATTCTTTTAACTTGTTGGAATCTGTTTCAGCCGGGCTCATCCTCACTAAAGAGGGGTTAGGAGATTTCTTTGTTGGACCGGAGAACTATTTGAGGACTCACTCATGGTAAAAACAAGGTGTGTCTTTATAATTTGTTAACTATTTAATAGAACAATGCAATGGTTGCATGAATGAAAGGGGTAAAGATATTTATTGTCCACTATGTTTGTGAATAAATTAGTTTGTAACACCCTTAACCTTGAAGTTTGGCTGTAAACTTAAATTAATTCATAATATTTGACTAAAACATTTTAAAATACATTGGATTCAGTCAAAAAAATAACATACCTTATTGTTGAATTAATCACATAAAGAACAATGCTTAATATATACATTAAGTATATATAGTATATTAAAGTGAGTGATTTGAAATAGGTTTATAGTTTAAAATTGAAACCTTATTGGTGTAAATAATCTAAAATAGTTTTTTTTTAAATAAAATATTAAAAATATAATAAAATTACAGTAGGCAAGGGTATCTGTAAAATGTGAACATATTTATACATTTTTTCTGAACATCTCCACTTTCTTTGTGAGAAAAACTATAACCGGTGTCAAAAGCACTCAGGTTTTATTGAGTTATCGAGTTTGCTCTCTGTGTCGGAAGCTCTGGTTTCATAACTTTCCTGAATAAATAAAGGTTGAATGAAACTAAATTAAAAAAAGAAGTCTCATATGTTCTTATCAGTAACAATATGGCCTCATTTTAGTTCTTCACACAGAATAGTTAGAACTTTCTTGTAACAATGATTCATTTATTTATTTAGTTTATTTGTTTTAGAGCTGGCTGTTGGGTTTCAAGGTTTTGATTTTGAAAAATGTTTCTATATCATAAAAACAAATTTAACAGAAACATTTTCCTCTCACTACTGCACTGTGTGATGGTTAATGCAGATACTCACACCAGCACAGCTTAAATAATGGTGCCTTGTGACTCTGCAGGTGCTACAGATGAGTAATAATACGTGGGGACGATCGGGCAGTTTAGGAGGTTTGCTGTATCGCTGAAAGACGTATTCTGGCAGTTTACTTTTTCCTTCCAACTATTCGTTAGTCCGAGTCATACTCTGACTGAGTGACAAACACATTTAATCAGCCACAGTTAGGTGTGGGAGGGGCTCTGGCCTGTCCCAGCTGAGACACCTTTTTTGTCTAAAAAGCTAGCGCTGACTGCTAGAGTTACTCCTTTTGCTGCCGTCGTATTCAGTTCATGCAGAGTTGAAAAAGTGGAACAACGATGACAATAATAAAAACAGGTCTAAATCAGTGTGAAATGTCTTTACTGTCAAATTTAGACCCATTTAAATCTAAAACACACCAGAATAATGTTAATACATAAGGATTTGATGCATAGAGCATAACTCTGTCTGCCTCAGCTAAAAGCCTGATGTGTTGATTTGAAAAAAATGACTTTCTAGACACTTTTTATTTGCAAATGAGCTACTTCTATAAATGAACTTACTCAAATTATTTAATAGAATTCTTGATGTGTAAATTATAGTTTATTGCCAGCAACAAAAAAGCTGTATGTGTTTTACCAGAGACAGTAGAACATAGTAGTAGTCCTCTGTATAAGAGAACAATAGCAAGAAAAATAAACATAAAACTGATCAAATTTAAATTGTGATCTTGAAATAAGAAAATCTGTATATATCATTTTTTGCCATATTGCCCAAGTAATATTCACCAGATAACAATTGTAATATTACAATCATAATGATTTTGTTTTGAAAAGCAGGAGTCAGTGGATAAAAGTGTGTGTAGTGTCTGTCAGGAAAATTATGGACTGATAGATTTATTAAAAATAGCCATGTGTAAACACTAAAAGCACTTTTTTTACATAAGATAAAAAATATTATTAACCAGCTCCTGAGAAATACATATCACATAATTAGAGACTTGTGGGACAATCTAATTAATAGAAATTGATGCTATAGTACTCTTTATTTTAATTGTCTTTTTAGAGCTGTATATAAAATGCATTATGTCGAGCAAACAGAATTTCAATTAAAGCCGCAAGCGGCGATAAAGGCCCTCGCCTCCCTTGCGACCGCGGGGACACATGTACTCGGAGGATTGCATTTCGTGCTTTAAAGCGTAAACTTCACGATAATGTCAAATAACCGGGCCTGTGCCTCTGCTTGAATCTTCTTCTGGCTGGAGCCTGCTTCATCACCTCGGGCCTGTGCTACTGCTGGGGCCTGCTACACCACCTTGTAATTTAGAGTTAAAGGTCTCCACATTCCCTGGTTTTCCTGGGATCTGTCTAAACTTTTGAAAATAAAAGATTATGCTTGGGCTGAGGCGAGAAAAGTACAGGCTGGAGATTTGCAATGACTCAGAAAGCGCTGCACCCGCCTGTTAAAAAGTAAAAATGTAAATATTAGTTGTCTAAAATAACATGTTTACCAGTTCCAAAAGATTCTAAGGAGTTTTACAAGACTCTAGTCTTGGCTCTGGAGGAGCCTCCTCCAAAGGAAGCATCCTGGCATTTGGTAAATGGCATTTATTTCCCAAAGAAATGGCTGCCTCTTCCCAGGCTCATTACAACCACAGCCACAAATGTATCAAAAACAAACTGAAAACTTTATTGGCACTCGTGTCTAGATAATACTCACCAGATATTAGGCCGTTTAGATTAAAACACTTTGAGTTGAGTCTTTTGGCGTAAGGGGTGCGATTTAGGTGGCGCCTTTCACCCCACATGGTGGACTTCCTGTTCAGTTTAGGCTGTTGCTGTCATAGACTTTTCTGTTTGGCCTGAGGTGTCCTAGAAATGTACTAAGTTTCATTTTCCTACGTTGGAAAAAATTACTTTCACTTTCCATAGGCCGAATGGCATTTTCATTTTCAGGGTCGCCACTGAGTCATTTCTTTTATTATTTTTTCAAATACTTAAGATACATCAATATTTCGCCAGGCTTACTTTTAGTGGCCAATAAAATGTACTTTTGCGCATTTACTGGGTCAAAATTAAGGATAATTTTGCAGAAAAATTTGCAGAAAAATAAAAATTAAATAAAAATATAAATTGAGCAAAAACAACAACAAAAGGCATTGTCTATTTACCACACGTGTGTTTAGTTCATTTTGCCTAAGTTTGGTGTTTGTGGAATGAAGCAGCTATTTTCTGTCAATTCTTAAAAGTGAGGTGTATTTTAAGCCGGTTCACATTTTCAATTAAAAATGGCCGCCTTCTCGTGTGTGATAGGGTGTGGTCCCCATTGGCTTTTATGTTCATAAGCCCATACTGGATGTGTGTACCAAGTTTCATTTGCCTAGGACAAACTAAAATTTTCCCTTCCCATTGACTTTTTCCACATATTTGCGCCGTTGCTATGGCAACACATTTGTAGATAGGGGGTGGTTGTCATTGGCTTTTATGTTTGTCATGACATAAGAGATGGGTGTACCAAATTTCATGTCTCTATGACAAACTAAATTCTTGGGTCCCATTATAAGTTTGTAGGTGGTGCTAGAGGGCCATTTCTAAAGCTAACCCTTTTATTGACATATCTTTGTGTTCAGGTCATGAATGTGCACAAACGCCTTTTTGGGTCCAACTTGATCCGAGAAGCGTTTGAGAGTTAAGGATATTTTATTTTCACAAAATGGCCACGTTACACGCTTGCCACACCCACACCCGATAAGATATCAAAAACAAAATGACAACTTTGGTTGGCACATGTGTCTAGATGATACTCACTAAATTTGGGGCCATTTAGATGAAAACACATTGGGTTTAACCTTTTGACGCGAGGGGTGCGATTTAGTTGGTCGCACCTTTCACCCCACATGGTGGACTTCCTGTTCAGTTTAGGCTGTTGCTGTCATAGACTTTTCTGTTTGCCCTGAGGTGTCCTATGGATGTACCAAGTTTCATTTTCCTACGTTAAAAAAAAATACTTTCACTTTCCATAGGCTGAATGTATTTTCATTTTCCAGGGTCGCCACTGAGTCATTTCTTTTATTATTTTTTCAAATACTTAAGATACATCAATATTTTGCCAGGCTTGAGTTTAGTGGCCAATAAAATTTACTTTTATGCACATTTTCTGGGTCAAAATTAAGGATAATTTTGCAGAAAAATTTGCAGAAAAATAAAAATAAATAAAAATATAAATTGAGCAAAAACAACAAGAAAAGGCATTGTCTATTTTGCACACAAGTGTTTAGCTCATTTTGCCTAAGTTTGGTGTTTGTCGAATGAAGCAGCTATTTTCTATCAATTTTTAAAATTGAGGTGTATTCTAAAGCGGTTCACATTTTTAATTCAAAATGGCTGCCTTCTTGTGTGTGTTAGGGTGTGGTCCCCATTGGCTTTTTGTTCATGAGCCCATGCTGGATGTGTGTACCAAGTTTCATTTGCCTAGGACAAACTAAAATTTTCCCTTCCCATTGACTTTTTCCACATATTTGCGCCGTTGCTATGGCAACACATTTATAAATAGGGGGTGGTTGTCATTGGCTTTTATGTTCGTCATGACATAAGTGATGTGTGTACCAAATTTCATGTCTCCATGACAAACTAAATTCTTGGGTCCCATTATAAGTTTGTAGGTGGCGCTAGAGGGCCATTTCTAAAGCTAACCCTTTTATTGACATATCTTTGTGTTCAGGTCATGAATGTGCACAAACGCCTTTTTGGGTCCAACTTGATCCGAGAAGGCGTTTGCAGTTAAGGGATAATTTATTACCACAAAAATGTCCGCCTCGTTACAGGCTTGCCACACCCACACCCGATAAGATATCAAAAACAAAATGACAAGTTTTGTTGGCACATGTGTCTAGATGATACTCACCAAAATTGGGGCCATTTAGACAAAAACACAATGAGTTGAATCTTTTGGCGTAAGGGGTGCGATTTAGGTGGCGCGCCTTTCACCCCACATGGCGGACTTCCTGTTGAGTTTACGCTGTGGCTGTCATAGACTTTTCTGTTTGCCCTGAGGTGTCCTATGGATGTACCAAGTTTTGTATTTCTACATTGGAAAAAATGTACTTTCACTTTCCATAGGCCCAATGTATTTTGACTTTTCTAGGGGTCGCCACTGAGTCATTTTTCATATTTTTTTTTCGGGGACTTCAAAAACATAAATTTTTCGCCGACCCTGAACTTTGGGCCCAATAAAAATGACTTTTCGTGCATGTTCACTGGGTCAAATTAAGGATCATTTTGCAGAAAAATAAAAATAAAAAAAAAAAAAATAAAAAAAAAAAAAAATAATCCGAGCAAAAACAATAGGCCCTCCCGGCTATCACCGGCTCGGGCCTAAAAATACAGCCAATTCTTTGATGTTCTGGTTGATAGGCAACAGATAGTTCTAGATTCTGAGTCACTTATTCTAGAAGTTCTAGGAGTTCTGGGCTCAGACAGTCAGTCAAAGACAATACATTTGTGGGGTAACCACATTACACGAGAGAAGCACACACTGAGAGAAAACGCACTAAAATCATTATGTTTGCGAGGTCAGAAGTATTTGATAAGAACTGTTCAATGAACGGTAAGAAACAACTGCACAAGGACCACAACTGAATTTATAATATTCATTAAAATAGATGGGGTTTCACGCGTTTTCTCGATCCCTTGAGATTTGTTAATAGTGAATCTGTTAAATATAGTCCTCAATTGTGATTGTACACAGTTTTAAATTGTACTATATATCTAATTAATTCCTACAGTTTGGTTTAAAGAGCCAATACTGCTCTTTTATGATGTTTGCTAAAAGTTAT
>JALDNG010002591.1:0-36044 GCA_024349245.1 Neodontobutis hainanensis | reverse complement strand
TGCATTCATTTGTGTAGAGTGAAAAAGGAAAGGAGAACTCACACATTCCTGTGGGACACCTGTGTTAGAGTATTTGGCAGGTAGAGAACACCATTTACTTTTACTTGCTCTTGTTAAGAAAAATAAAACCATTGAATAATAAAATGATTAACATGCAAATCAGGGTTAATTTCTGGACCAGTAGCTGTGGTTGTACTGCCGAATAAAAGTCAACACATAAGTGTTTTATACGTGTTTGTAAACGAGCAAGTTGCAGGGGATCTTTAGCATGTTCACAATGATCTTTTCAAAACATTTCATTACAACAGATGTCAAAGCTACTGGCCTTAAGTTGTGAACAGCAGGACAAAATACTTAGGGTACAGGGATGATTACAGATTTCTTCCACAGAGCGGGGACAGTGAAGCGCGATAATGATTGTTGATAAAATTGAGCACCTAGCAGCAGTCAGTTTGGAAGCAGAAGTCCTCAGTAAGATGGTCTGGTCTGGCAGATTTTTATTACAGACCTAAACTATGTAAATGAGCTATGTATGTAACCAGACTGCTTACACTGCTGATGTTTCAGAATGAGTTTTGACCAACCAGAGAAGAGCTTTGAACCCACTTTAGATCGGACCCTGACATTAGTCAATGGAAAGGATGACTTGGATCACTTTCAGTGTAAATAGCATTGTTTTAGGCGGCGTGGATCCTGCTGGGATTCTTATTAGCAATGCACTGGATCTATTGACAATTATAACACAGAATATATTGCTTTCATTTGCAACGTTTACCAGGTTGGCGCCACCAACTGGAGGAGGTATGAGCTTATGTCTATAAACAGAATTAGTTTTGCATTCAGACCCTGACTCATTGTGTCGCTTCACAAAAAGGACCTAATATGACACGTACTGGTAACACATGTGTAACTTTAAAAGTACTCACATTTTTAGACATATCTGTGAAGACGGTGCAGCCAACACTGAAAAAGGCTTCTTTTGTTTTCAAGGGCAAATACAGATTCAGATGCACTGCTCTGCTCAAGTTGAGTTCTGCTTTGTTTGTCCTAAGCTCACTCCGGAGTGGCCCCCAGACAGACCTCCATACCAGTGTGGCACAGGAACTAGACACCCCTTCTGCTCTGTAACTGTTATAAATGCAAGAATTAACAAGTAAATAGCACCAATACCACCAGTTATTTTTGTTCTCATCTTTTTATGCTCTACCAATGCTATACTTTACTTAAAATGGCACTTTGTTCTTTACTTTCTTCCCCTCCTCTTTTACCAAACCCCTCACCATTATGGCTACAGCTTGTCTCCACTAATGCACTCAGTAATATTATCAGAATGCATGTATTATCTCAGAGAAGCATATAAATGATGAAAGTTTATTCTGTAAAATGTAACTCAGTGTATTCATATTTCATGTTTCATTTCTGAACAATCAATAAAGGAAGGACATAGCCACAATATCGCTCAGACCGCTGTGTAGACCTGTCACAATCGCGAAGCAAGTTCCTAGTTTGTGAATCTCGTTCACTGACAAAGGCAATAAACGTTTTTCTGATTCTGATTCTGATCAGGTTTTATTATTGTGTCATGCTTGAAACACAAGCCTGGCCCAAATGTGCTTACAAGACACTCCCAATTAAACCAAAGACCAGATACCAACACTAAATGGAGTGAGTAAACAAACAAAAAAAGTGTATCACAAAAGTAAAAAGCCAACCTGGTCACAACATAAATTCAAATAAAAATGATTCTAAGACAAGGTAATCAGACATAAAATAGACTATACATATGTCAAATTAAACTATGCTGAAACAAAATAAACTAAAAAGACTATACATAAGTTGATTAAAGCTACGCTAAAACAAAATAAACTATGCACAGTACAAATGTGTATAAATAGTGTATAGTGCAGGTTGTGTAACAGGTATTGCACGTTACAAATATTGCACGGTGAGATTCCACATGATTGTGGAAATACTGCTTGGTGAAAAGAGTTTCTGTGTTAGCAGTGTTCATTGTAGAGTCTGACAGCAGCAGGAAGGAAAGCCCTGCAGAATCTCTCCTTCACACACCGAGGGTGGAGCAGTCTGTCACTGAAGCTGCTCTCCAGAGCTGACAGGGCGTCCTGCAGGCGGTGGGACTTATGGTCCAGCATAGATCACCCACTTACCGCACTGAGTCCAGAGGACAGCCCAGGACAGAGCTGGACTTCCTGATGACCTTGTCCAGCTTCTTCTCTCTCCCTCTCTGTGATGCTGAGAGGAGAGAGAAGACAGTAAAACTATTAAACACATGCACATATTTGTTAAACAGATGTACATTAAAACTGAATAATGTGGTGTCTACCTTTTGTGTGCTCAGGAATCCTCTCCAAGAAGCCTGAAAAGAAAAAAACATGCTTTAGTCTCAGGAGAATAGATCTGGAGATTTGAACAAAACAATCCAATATACATATCTTTTCTTTGTTTTCTTCTTTCTTATCCTCTTTCCTTTGCTTTTCATCTCTTTTAGGCCTCTTCCTGCGAGAAATCAGTTTATTTAACTTGAATTAGACTCTTTACTCTTGTCTGTCCATGAAAGTCAGATTACTTTTACTTCTGTTACTTTTTCATCTTACATTGTACTTTCTTCCCTCTCCTTTACTTTTGCCCTTTGTTTACGCTCCTCTTTTTGCACAAGCTCCTTGTCTATAGTTTACTGCTGGGTCTCTTTAGACTGTCACCTTTTGGAGAAGCAGAAGAAAAAACAGCAAGTGAAAGTGTAAAACATGTTAATCAACCCCAGGTACTGAATACTCACCTTTTATAGTTTCATTTGTTTAAGGAGAACATATCATTTGTATTTTTCACACAACACAGCAAAAACATGGAACAAGTCCAACTGGAAGAGCTAATGAACCTATTTAAACATGTCACACCACACTAAACCCTCTGACACACAACACACTATATACAATATTTACAAATGTTATACTTATCCTGAAATGACCCTGAGTCCTGCCCCTAAGTCCCAGCACGATTTCACTCAGAAGAAACACTGAAAGCGGTCAGTTCTTAAAAAGAGTAAAAGTGCTTCTCCTTTTGAATTGGCCTTTGTGGTTTATCTGACCTTTTCCAGTGTTTCCACTCGGCGCCCGGTCCCTCATGTAATCTTCCATCTCCTTCACCCAGTCCGGCTTGGGCCCAGGAAACAAGGGGACCGGCTCCTGGGGTCTGGGAGGTGTGGCAGGGGAGGGAGGTGCCCTGGAGGGAGCAGAGGAGACAAGAGGGTTAGTGCAGGGAGCACAGGGAGGAGGCACCAGGGGCTCACGAGGAGCAGCTGGGGCCTTCCGAGCCTCAGAAGGAGAAACAGAAACATCCAGAGCAAAGGAGTCTGGGAGCAGAGAGAAGCTCAGCTGAGGGACCTGAGCAGGAGGAGGAGAGATAGCAAGAGAGCGAGCGCAGCGAGAGAAGGAGCCAGAGCTAAGCTTACGGACCTTAGCAGGACGAGAGAGCAAGGGAGTGAGAGGGAGGAGAGGAGGAGCAGGAGGATGAGGAGGAAGAACTAAGGTATCTAGCACGAGACTTAAAGACGCCAGAGGAGCTAGAGGAGCGAGTGGAGCGAGTGGAGCGAGAGTTAGAGTCAGAGAAAGAGCAAGAGCTTGAAAAGAGTGTCTCCTGAGGAGAGACAGACACAAAGGCAGAGTTCAAGGGGCCTGTGGAGGAGGCAGGTGCAGAGGGAACAGGGGGTGTGTGGGGTGTAGTGAGTGTGGGCAGCCTGTGCAGGAGGAGCACGTCGGGACACCCGGGCCTCGTCGTCCAGGAGAAGCGCTGGGCCATCAGTGAACAGAGATCTGTGGAGAGAAATACATCTGTTAAAATCCTCACATCATGTGATGCCATTGTGTGATTCATCAAAATAAAGCAAAGCCATGAGGCTCTGAGGTCTTTTTTAAATCCATGTCTGAACATGGAACTGTTACTGATTCAAGTCCACCATGTACTTTCTGTCTAGTGCCATTTTCTATAGTTTCATGGACACTAGCACAATGTACCAATACAGAGAGTACTTTTAAAGCAGCACTGTTTAATCTTAAACCATCTTTTACTCATAAAGCCTCAGAGTGATTTTGACCAATCTCAGATCAAACCAGGAGAATATGTCCACGTTCAAAGACATTATTATTCACTAAACTACTAAAATTATAGCACTTTAATGTGCAGAAAGGTTACAGTGTTGTTATAAAGTTGTTAAGAGTTATTTATGAATAATCATTTGTCCTCATTACAATCTGGATAGATTTACTTTATGAATAGATCTTATTTTTTCATAATAGCTACAAAACTAACACAAAAACATAACTGTACATTTTCATTAACAAATATGTTCAACAAACTCTGCTTCTACATGTACCTGGTTTACACAGGATTCTCCTAAATTACTTTTTGAAACCTATTGTATTATATTTGGAAATGAATCAACATAAAACAAATTTATTTTCTATAATTAGGTACTGGGTTAAATACAAAATGTATAATATAGAAATTAATCAAAATACGTTGCAGACAGCTCTCAATTTAAATGTTAGCCTCCTGTGCGTTTTGTTGCTTTCATTAATATGTCTGTGTAAATGGACTTTTACATTATTTCTGATAGGCTCTAAGAACAAACAAAGTCACAACAAAAATACACATATTCTGAGTTAAAATTTACCGTGAAACATCATTTAAACATCGACAAAAGACCATTTTGCTCAAATATATTGGTTCATATAGTTGCTGTGCAGATTTAATGGGAAAGCCCATAGGAAATAACATGAACATGGAAATCTTAAAATCTCACCTTTTCTCTCAAAAGGTCTCGTAGTCCTGGTCAGTAGGTGGTCAGTAGAAGTCTTAGTAGGAAATGTCCGCAGTTAAAGTCTCCTTTTTGAAGAAATCGTCGAATCAAACTCAAGATTTGCTCTTTTTCTCACAGCCAGAAGTTTGCAAGTTTTGCAGAACGTACTTGCTAGGAGATGCTCTTAGCAACCGGCACCTGTGCGTGGTTACGTCAGCACGTGCACCGCTGTAGTATGCTAACACTGGTGATGGATATTCATATTTAAAAAGTGAACTTGGTTATAATGACACAGGCAGTATGTAAAGTGTTGAAGTAGCAGATATATACCGTTAATACTTGACAGTTACAGTCGAGGAAAGAAGTGGAAGAAAGCTTTATAATCACATCCTGCAACTCAAGTGGCACCGCTATTTTAGCTGTGAAAGTGCTGCCACCCTGTGGTTCCAGGGGACATGGCTATCTTTTTGTTACCTGTTGCCCACTTTAAAGAAAACTCATTAATGGATGCTACAACAACAACAGGAAAACAATACATATTTAAAACGAATTTAATATAACATAAATAAATAATAATAATTACACACGGATAATGTGCCATTACAAATGATGAAAACCTGTCCTGTTATCAAGTTTGAAAAGGTGGCCTCTCCCCCATACGGGCCTGTCCCACATGTGGTAAACTGCTGGAGCATAACACATAGGGCTGTAAACACATGTGACAGATGTAAGGTTATGTTCTGTTTTGTGTGCTTGAACATCGATCCAAACTGTACAAATTATTACGAGCCACGCTCCAGTGGTGTAGCTCTCCATCAGACCTTGATACCAGTGTGGGCATGAGCAGTGAACTCCAGATAGATTTAAACATGTGGGAAAGGTGGTGAATGTTTGATATCTGAGACAAAACATACATCATTATGTGTAAAATAAATCTGAGGAGTTGTCTCTTTAAAATATCAGTACATGTGGGTGATCTAATATTACATATTACATACTTCAATAATGCAACAAATAACTTTTCAAACTACTTTTTAAAACTTGTCTTTATTTTGTTTTACACGACATCATAATTAACTGTAATCATTAAAAAAAAGTGTAAGAAATGATGAGGAGGCTGCGTGTATACATTAAACTGATTGTACAATGTTCAAATGTGGAATATACATTTACATTTATATACATTTAGTCCTTTAGCAGACGTTTTCCTTTAGAAACCCTATTATTTATGTTCATATATATTCATACTTGTGTAGATGTGTCACATTGAGCAGTTCTGGCCCTGTGAACAGATTTTATGGAGGTGGCAGAGTGGTTAGCACTCAGGCCTAACAGCAAGAAGGTCCTGGGTTCAATTCCCATCCAGGACAGGGCCTTTCTGTGTGGAGTTTGCATGTTCTCCCTGTGTCTGCGTAGGTTTCCTCCGGGTACTCCGGTTTCCCCTACCACCAAAAACATGTACAATAAAGGACTATGGAAATGGATGGAAATTAGCAGTTAAACTATAAACTGGTACAAGCATCTCTGCTCCGGCTTAATGAACATTGTACGTTGTCTTAAAGAAAATAAACTCATTTTAATGCTGCAGGTTGTGTTCATCTTGAATGCTGTGAACCCTGACCTTGCAGGAGCGACAGAACTGGTGACGATCACAGCCGGGAGAGAAGAAGAAGCCACAATGAGCAGCAGGATGACTGTATGGACAGTGAGCTGTGCAGGAGTCCTGGGGGAAAACTCTGTCCCGTTCTCAGTCCTGAAAACTAATTCAATACTGCCTCTTGGTTTATGTCAGGCCAAAACCAGTAGCTTAAAATTAAGAAGTGTTTATGTGGGGCACTGAACTCTGAACTAAACTAATGTAAAACATTGAACTATGGAAGCACAACTGTCAAGTGCTACAGTGGTAATTTGAACAGCAAACAGCATTATAAAACATCATACTATGTTCACACTAGACCAAATCCTGTGTGGCATGAAGAAATGGAAACAAGCAAGTCCCTCTTGAATGAAGTATAGTCCTTGTAGTGAGATGGAATGCGCAGAATCTCAAAGCAGGTTGAGGCTGTGATGTAGTTTCCAGTTACTACCTCTACAGACAAACTTGTTGGCAAGACCTCCCAGCCTGTCCAGAATTTTACTAGATTTTGCAGTTCAGTTGGCGTTGCTAAAGAATGAATTAAACAGATTTTAAAATGTTTTATTTCCATAAATATTATGGAATACAAATATTACTTAGTTTCACCTCCAGTGATGAACTCTTGGAGATAGCCCGATATGCGGAACTTTATGTCTGCTGACCAGTCGTCATCATCATCATCTTCATCTGCTTGTGGCCAGGTGATTCGCTGCAGAAGAATCTGCGTCAACAAAAGGCCACATGAAAAAACATCCAGCCGTCAATTGCAGTTATTTCTGCAACCACAATTAATTGGTAACAATAAAATATACATGTATACACATTAAACTACCATAACTACCTACATGTGAAAGGGCTTAATTTCTGAGTTGCTCTAAAGAAGATCCCGACAGTGGATCGCATTACTGCCACAGAATTAGCTACAAGTGTGTGGAGCAGTGAGACTGAGATGGTTGTATACCGAGAGAGTCGCATGTCATCGAAGGATTACGGTTTATATTCAACCAACAGCTGTACCAGATACTGCCCGTGACTTCATCAGTAGAACTGTTTTCAGGAACAGACACCTAATGCTTTTAGATCAGTGGTTACTGAACAACTTAGACCATCCCTTGTTTTCAGCTTATGAACAACAAAGAAACCAGTGGACATCTGAGAATCTAATCAGCAGGACGGATCGACTGCTCTACAATCAGTCTAGGACAGAAGAAGAAGTTTGAATCAACTAATTTGAAGATACCAAATAACTGATTTACTCCTTGGGGATTAATAAAATTGAAGTGAATAAGAAACAAGTTGTCTGTAAACAAAGCTATCAAACTTAGATGCAAGGTCACAGTGGCCAGTGCGAAACCACCTGACAGCACTGGAGAAGGATATAGCATTATCATTCCAGTCCAAACGCCTTTGCTTCAACTTTATCTTCAAGTAAGACCATAAGAAAGCAAAATTACCTCTGGACAGATGTTCTCTGCCCCCTCTTTTGGAAAAAGGATAGCTGCTGTGTCTGGTCTTTGAGTAAGCAAAGTCCACAATGGTGTTTCTTTTAGTCCTCTGCGCAGTTGCTTAATCTGTCTTACGACTCGTCCAATCACCTAATAACAATAATAAGGAATAAAAGACAAGCATAATAATTGTAGTGGAGAGTTGTAAAATGTATGTAGTTTCGTTTTCAATTTTTTTTTATTCTCACTTCACTCACCGCATGAATTAAAAGTTTTTCAAAAAAACACTTTCGGTTACTTTTGTTCAGAGGAGGAAGGTCCCATGCATAGGCCAACTCCTGTATCTGTTTTTCCTTTTCTGACAGGTTGGATTCTCCTTCCAACTTTTTATATATATATATATATATATATATATATATATATATATATATATATATATAAATACAGTTTATATAAAACTTTAAGCAAAATTCACATTTTACCAACTACAGTTATAAAGAAAATATAGAAAAATCTAACTAAGACATGTCTGTTAAGAGTCTCAGTCAACCAGGCCATCTAGAAGAAAAAAAGGGTTAAAGCCAAAGCATCTGGACGTAGGTTTTATGGTGAACCTTGTCCAGATGCTTTGGATTTAACACTTTTTTTCCATCTTCAAACTAAGAGATATGAGAGAAACATACAAGCTTGGTTGTGTCACGAATGTCGAGGTCCGGACAATCCTCTACAGTGACAGTTGATGTTTCAGGACTGCCACCAAGTAGGACATGCACAAAAGCTGGACTAAGTCCTGAAAGACATGGCCCTCCATGGAGAAAGAAGTGACCCATCATTCTCCCTGCCACAAGGAACAGGTCACTTTCAACAAGAAAGTGCGACGGTTCTCCATCAAAAAGCCGAGTGACACTGCTATTTGCTGTGAAAAAAATTATGTTAGAAAGCAATTGGTTTTCTAAATTTGTACGGATGTTTCAATATTTGTGAACTGTAAATTCTTAAATCCTTGATGATTCATTTTTATTAAATGTTTCATAATAGCAATGCATTATAATTTAATTGTATAGCAAACAGCATGGGCATATATGCATAAAATACATACCAAAATGAATGTGAAATCCAAACTTTAATTTTTCCATGCAAGTTGAGAAGAAAAAACGTGTAACCCCAAGTCCGGTAGCAGTATCCCCTGTACAACAAAATTTTAATAGTAGGCTTAATTATTATTTGACAACTATAACTTTTATTTGGTTTTACCTTCAAGTCTGCAAATCAAGGGGCATGCACATTCCACATTGGTTTGCTTATAAAAAAATATAAGGGTCATGTCCTGTTCTGCAGGACTTTTCCTGATGTCCATGCATAGAGTTAACGGACTCTTCATTGCATGGATTTGGAGATAATACTCCGCACACTGAGATATGGCCTTACTTAAGTCACTAATAGATGACCAATCTAATAAGAAACAGTAAAAAGCAAATATAAGGGGTTCAATACATAAATCTAATATGCATGATTAAGAAATTGAATGTCTCTATCTTAACAATGCTTTGATGGCTGTTCTATAATTAAAAGACACTTTGAATATCACATACCCATGGAAGTAGTCGCTGAAGTTATGGATGGTCCAGGAACCACTGCTTGTTCCTTTTCACTGGGATAAACTGCAACTGTCACTTGACTAAAATAAAAAAATAAAAAAATAATTATACACATATGTAACAAATGCAAGAATGACAACAGGCTTGGTTTATTTAATGTCAAAACACTGTGAAGAGACAATAGAAACAACACTGATAAAATTATTCTTTCGTATAAAAGGGTTATTCAGTCTAGATATTGAATCCAACCAATAAAACCTCTTTAAAAAATTAGAAAATAAAAAAGATACCTTTCACCACATGTAGATGCGTGCTGCTCTATCCGATCAGATTTAAACATTTTCAGAAAAACAGGACAGGACTGAGCTGTTGGAAAATAGAAAGATGTTTTAGTAAAACATAATTATGTGAAAGGACATAAATATGAACTAGGTTCCTAAGTTTTAAATTATGGTGTAGTAAGAAGTGTAGGTTGTCGTAAGGACAGACAAATCATACATTGTTCCTCAACCAGATGAGCTGTGTCTTCCTTAGGCCCGTCACTGTCAACTTCAATGATCAAACAGGAGTCAATATAATACTTTAGAAGCTGCAGAGGTACAGCAACACCACACTTGTGACATGTGGCTTTTGCCACCGCTGAAGGCTCCATCAGTTAGTTGTAGTGGACTTCTATCAAGATCTTCTTGGACAGGGACTATGAACAGTTTTTACCCTTGAGCAACAGACTTCAAGAGTCTGCCTGTATAACCAGCATCGTCAGGTGACACAAGGGACAGTTTACCGCTTCCCCATCCACCTGTCAAAATTAAAAATTATTTAAAAATTGCAGCCAAACATAGATTGCATAGTATAGTTTTTATAGACATTACTGCAATTATATTAAATAAACTAACCTTTGCTTCTTGTTAAAAAAAAATAAATCTCTGCTTACCAGCTGCTTTATAAAGTAGCCATCCACCTGTTACTGTTTGCAGTTTTGGAAATAGAACTTTGAGGGCGTCACATAACTGTAGGTGAAAAAGTACAAAAAAATTGACATTTCATCTCAAAACAAACTTATTTAATATGCATTGCACACACAATTAATATAACACATATATATATATATATATATATATATATATATATATATATATATATATATATATATAGCAGTCCTTGGACCCAACCCAGCCTGCATATGGGTCACTGTCTGGGTCACTTTCTCAAGCTCACTTGGAGTTTTTTCACACTGCTTTGGTAGCAAATAGAAAGACACCTCGAGTGCCTTGATTTTTTTGGCTGGGATAACATTTGTTGCTGGAAAGCGATTCTTTCCCGGCCTTTAGTAAAAATGCCTGGAAATGTTCTATGGTGAAAAGCTTTTGATTAAAAATTTAAATACAAGTTTAAGGTTTTTTTTTCATTAGGTAGGCAAATTTCGAATGGAGTGTTGCAGTACAGGTGGTTGGGGAAAAACATGCAGTCAGCTTGTTAGGAGATTCCTGAGACCAGTTTATACTGGTTTTAAGCCAGGTCCGTGTGTAAACATATTTAAAATGTTTTTAGAAGAAATTAGCATCTGTGGTGAGGGATAGAATTCTGAACAGACAATGAAAAAAACTATTTACAACATAGCCGTAAGAACTTACATTAAAACCTATAAATTAAGAATTTTACTAACTTGAATTTGCTAACTGTATACTAATTTGCTCATTAAATAAACATACAATGTGAGGTACATTCATTAATGTATTCAAACCAGGCTCTGACATTACCTACAAGTAGCAGAGTGGTTGTCATTTGCCAAAACCATCTTAATTTGTAATAGTTTGTGGATAAGGCCAATTTCTCCAATGAAAATGTATTATGACCATGCCTCCAGTAGCCCCCATTCTGTACTTTAGGACATTCTGTTTACAAACTTTTAAATGGTCTATATCAAATTGGTTTAACATATGACACTTTAATGCCTGCAGTTTGATCTGTGAAAAGAAAGCAGTACTACACTAACAGAAAAAGCTGAAAGTTTATGCTAGTAAACTAGCTTTGGTTTTTGGCCTCTTCTCCCGGCTGTATTGAGGGGACCAGCACATTAGCCCAAACCGCACGATCCTATCCCAGTGGAAATGCGCTAAAAAATTAAACACACCGCAGGCATATGCCATATTAGTTCTTACCTTGTCATTTCCATTTGAAGCGATGGTCCAGTAGAATGGTCCCTCCTATCCAGCGATAAAACATTTAGTATGGTCAGACTTCAAAATAATGCGTAAAGCACAAGTGTGTACTACACCTTGCCTTAGCTTCAACGCTCGCTGTACTTGGCTGTCTTTCAGTCAATAAATCCAGCAAACGCCTGGCTGACTGGACAATTTCAACTTGGTTATTCTGAAATAACACAAATGTTTATCGCTACTATATGTGACAGACCTTCAGTAGAAATACAACAGAACAGGAGTAAAACAGTATCTAACTTAGCACCCTTGGCGCATCAGTTGCAGGTCCCGCCATGTTTGTTGTAGGTTATTACCATGGTCATCCTCCATAGCTGCTATTGTCCCCTAGTGATTACTTAACTACTAGTCTATTTAGTGTGCTTGAGCTTTATAACATTTATTAGAAGTAACATGTGTTTTTAAAAACGTCAGATATTGCATGCTAGCCTATATAAACTTTGATATCGAAAGATGAACTTACTGCAGTGTTGCTGCTGGCGCCATTGTTCAACTGGCTTGCGCTGTATTGCTGTGTTTACCAACGTGACCAGGTCATCGCTGCGTGATTGGCTGAGGATAGATCGACTCACACAATATCGATTGCAATTCCTCGGTACTCCGGATGTTCCATGAACTTCTTTTACTGCGTATTTTACACTGTGAATTTCGACGGTTGAAGTTGAGTGGTCGAAAACATATCTATTTAATATTTATACGGCGATTTTTTTTATTTTGGATTTTGAAACTTTGATAATATCTATTGAAATTTCTAACTTTGAAATTCAGTCACTAAAATTCAAAGACAAAAATATTCAAACATATGTTTTCAGTGATAAAAAAAATCAGAGTTAGAAATTCACAGGTATTTAAAATTCAAAGTCTGATGACACAAATAATCTTCCATATGTGTGCGTCTGCTTTGCTTCTCCTTGCAAGGATTAAAACCTGGCCATTGCTTATTAAATTATAATCTGTCTCCGTGTCTCTCTGGATAAATATAAGGACATAGAAAATTCTTATAACACATCTCCTTTGTCTTTTTAACATTAAAAACAGGAAGTGGTCACACCAGTTCTTTAAATGGTGGATCTCATGCATGTACCACAGAGGACCAGTCCTCTTTATACAGTAGGCTTAAGATCACTGTATCGTCAGAGAACTTAATGATGGGATTGTTGCATAGACGGCTCCTGCATTCATTTGTGTAGAGTGAAAAAAGGAAAGGAGAACTCACACATTCCTGTGGGACACCTGTGTTAGAGTATTTGACCGTAGAGAGAACACCATTTACTTTTACTTGCTGTTGTTAAGAAAAAATAAAACCATTGAATAATAAAATGATTAACATGCAAATCAGTCAATTTCTGGACCAGTAGCTGTGGTTGTACTGCGAATAAAAGTCAACACATAAGTGTTTTATACGTGTTTGTAAACGAGCAAGTTGCAGGGGATCTTTAGCATGTTCACAATGATCTTTTCAAAACATTTCATTACAACAGATGTCAAAGCTACTGGCCTTAAGTTGTGAACAGCAGGACAAAATACTTAGGGTACAGGGATGATTACAGATTTCTTCCACAGAGCGGGGACAGTGAAGCGCGATAATGATTGTTGATAAAATTGAGCACCAAGCAGCAGTCAGTTTGGAAGCAGAAGTCCTCAGTAAGATGGCAGGATCTAGGAGCCATCTGGTCTGGCAGATTTTTTATTACAGACATAAACTATGTAAAACTATGTATGTAACCTACAGTATGTAGGGTTAATAGTTGGACAACAAAAAGCAACTCCACTGGGGAGGGTCCAAGTTCTCAAAGTCATTGAGCTCATAGCTCTCAGTGTCATTAGAAGTAGAGAGCTGGATCCTGCTGGGATTCTTATTAGCAATGCACTGGATCTATTGACAATTATAACACAGAATATATTGCTTTCATTAGCAACGTTTACCAGGTTTATTACTAGTTTAGAGTCTACTTCAACTTTCTGGGTTAAAGCTGGGTTATTATTATTATTATTATAAAATCAACCTAAACTATCTAACTCTGTGGAGTCAGGTGTTTTACTGTAAACCAGAGGAAAGTCCCAGACAGTCGGTGGGTCATGTTTGCTGAAATGAGCTCTGCCTTATCCTAACCAGACTGCTTACACTGCTGATGTTTCAGAATGAGTTTTGACCAACCAGAGAAGAGCTTTGACCCTTTAGATCGGACCCTGACATTAGTCAATGGAAAGGATGACTTGGATCACTTTTGTAAATAGCATTGTTTTGGCGGCGTGGACATGAACAGAAATGTTATAAAGATGTTTATCAGCTTGTCAGCTCCTGAGGACGGTGACGGCTTCTTAAAAGCACAACTCTCCTGTGGTCACGCAGTTTCTCCTGAACCTCTGACAGAAACATGGCGCCACCAACTGGAGGAGGTATGAGCTTATGTCTATAAACAGAATTAGTTTTGCATTCAGACCCTGACTCATTGTGTCGCTTCACAAAAAGGACCTAATATGACACGTACTGGTAACACATGTGTAACTTTAAAAGTACTCACATTTTTAGACATATCTGTGAAGACGGTGCAGCCAACACTGAAAAAAAGGCTTCTTTTGTTTTTAAGGGCAAATACAGATTCAGATGCACTGCTCTGCTCAAGTTGAGTTCTGCTTTGTTTGTCCTAAGCTCACTCCGGAGTGGCCCCCAGACAGACCTCCATACCAGTGTGGCACAGGAACTAGACACCCCTTCTGCTCTGTAACTGTTATAAATGCAAGAATTAACAAGTAAATAGCACCAATACCACCAGTTATTTTTGTTCTCATCTTTTTATGCTCTACCAATGCTATACTTTACTTAAAATGGCACTTTGTTCTTTACTTTCTTCCCCTCCTCTTTTACCAAACCCCTCACCATTATGGCTACAGCTTGTCTCCACTAATGCACTCAGTAATATTATCAGAATGCATGTATTATCTCAGAGAAGCATATAAATGATGAAAGTTTATTCTGTAAAATGTAACTCAGTGTATTCATATTTCATGTTTCATTTCTGAACAATCATATGAATGAACTAAATAACAATTACAATGTCTCTGGCAATAAAGGAAGGACATAGCCACAATATCGCTCAGACCGCTGTGTAGACCTGTCACAATCGCCAAGCAAGTTCCTAGTTTGTGAATCTCGTTCACTGACAAAGGCAATAAACGTTTTTCTGATTCTGATTCTGATCAGGTTTTATTATTGTGTCATGCTTGAAACACAAGCCCGGCCCAAATGTGCTTACAAGACACTCCCAATTAAACCAAAGACCAGATACCAACACTAAATGGAGTGAGTAAAGCAAACCAAAAAAAAGTGTATCACAAAAGTAAAAAGCCAACCTGGTCACAACATAAATTCAAATAAAAATTATTCTAAGACAAGGTAATCAAACATAAAATAGACTATACAAATGTCAAATTAAACTATGCTGAAACAAAATAAACTAAAAAGACTATACATAAGTTGATTAAAGCTACGCTAAAACAAAATAAACTATGCACAGTACAAATGTGAATAAATAGTGTATAGTGCAGGTTGTGTAACAGGTATTGCACGTTACAAATATTGCACGGTGAGATTCCACATGATTGTGGAAATACTGCTTGGTGAAAAGAGTTTCTGTGTTAGCAGTGTTCATTGTAGAGTCTGACAGCAGCAGGAAGGAAAGCCCTGCAGAATCTCTCCTTCACACACCGAGGGTGGAGCAGTCTGTCACTGAAGCTGCTCTCCAGAGCTGACAGGGCGTCCTGCAGGCGGTGGGACTTATGGTCCAGCATAGATCACCCACTTACCGCACTGAGTCCAGAGGACAGCCCAGGACAGAGCTGGACTTCCTGATGACCTTGTCCAGCTTCTTCTCTCTCCCTCTCTGTGATGCTGAGAGGGAGAGAGAAGACAGTAAAACTATTAAACACATGCACATATTTGTTAAACAGATGTACATTAAAACTGAATAATGTGGTGTCTACCTTTTGTGTGCTCAGGAATCCTCTCCAAGAAGCCTGAAAAGAAAAAAACATGCTTTAGTCTCAGGAGAATAGATCTGGAGATTTGAACAAAACAATCCAATATACATATCTTTTCTTTGTTTTCTTCTTTCTTATCCTCTTTCCTTTGCTTTTCATCTCTTTTAGGCCTCTTCCGAGAAATCAGTTTATTTAACTTGAATTAGACTCTTTACTCTTGTCTGTCCATGAAAGTCAGATTACTTTTACTTCTGTTACTTTTTCATCTTACATTGTACTTTCTTCCCTCTCCTTTACTTTTGCCCTTTGTTTACGCTCCTCTTTTTGCACAAGCTCCTTGTCTATAGTTTACTGCTGGGTCTCTTTAGACTGTCACCTTTTGGAGAAGCAGAAGAAAAACAGCAAGTGAAAGTGTAAAACATGTTAATCAACCCCAGGTACTGAATACTCACCTTTTATAGTTTCATTTGTTTAAGGAGAACATATCATTTGTATTTTTCACACAACACAGCAAAAACATGGAACAAGTCCAACTGGAAGAGCTAATGAACCTATTTAAACATGTCACACCACACTAAACCCTCTGACACACAACACACTATATACAATATTTACAAATGTTATACTTATCCTGAAATGACCCTGAGTCCTGCCCCTAAGTCCCAGCACGATTTCACTCAGAAGAAACACTGAAAGCGGTCAGTTCTTAAAAAGAGTAAAAGTGCTTCTCTTTTTGAATTGGCCTTTGTGGTTTATCTGACCTTTTCCAGTGTTTCCACTCGAGCGCCCGGTCCCTCATGTAATCTTCCATCTCCTTCACCCAGTCCGGCTTGGGCCCAGGAAACAAGGGGACCGGCTCCTGGGGTCTGGGAGGTGTGGCAGGGGAGGGAGGTGCCCTGGAGGGAGCAGAGGAGACAAGAGGGTTAGTGCAGGGAGCACAGGGAGGAGGCACCAGGGGCTCACGAGGAGCAGCCTCAGAAGGAGAAACAGAAACATCCAGAGCAAAGGAGTCTGGGAGCAGAGAGAAGCTCAGCTGAGGGACCTGAGCAGGAGGAGGAGAGATAGCAAGAGAGCGAGCGCAGCGAGAGAAGGAGCCAGAGCTAAGCTTACGGACCTTAGCAGGACGAGAGAGAGCAAGGGAGTGAGAGGGAGGAGAGGAGGAGCAGGAGGATGAGGAGGAAGGACTAAGGTATCTAGCACGAGACTTAAAGACGCCAGAGGAGCTAGAGGAGCGAGTGGAGCGAGAGTTAGAGTCAGAGAAAGAGCAAGAGCTTGAAAAGAGTGTCTCCTGAGGAGAGACAGACACAAAGGCAGAGTTCAAGGGGCCTGTGGAGGAGGCAGGTGCAGAGAGAACAGGGGGTGTGGGGTGTAGTGAGTGTGGGCAGCCTGTGCAGGAGGAGCACGTCGGGACACCCGGGCCTCGTCGTCCAGGAGAAGCGCTGGGCCATCAGTGAACAGAGATCTGTGGAGAGAAATACATCTGTTAAAATCCTCACATCATGTGATGCCATTGTGTGATTCATCAAAATAAAGCAAAGCCATGAGGCTCTGAGGTCTTTTTTAAATCCATGTCTGAACATGGAACTGTTACTGATTCAAGTCCACCATGTACTTTCTGTCTAGTGCCATTTTCTATAGTTTCATGGACACTAGCACAATGTACCAATACAGAGAGTACTTTTAAAGCAGCACTGTTTAATCTTAAACCATCTTTTACTCATAAAGCCTCAGAGTGATTTTGACCAATCTCAGATCAAACCAGGAGAATATGTCCACGTTCAAAGACATTATTATTCACTAAACTACTAAAATTATAGCACTTTAATGTGCAGAAAGGTTACAGTGTTGTTATAAAGTTGTTAAGAGTTATTTATGAATAATCATTTGTCCTCATTACAATCTGGATAGATTTACTTTATGAATAGATCTTATTTTTTCATAATAGCTACAAAACTAACACAAAAACATAACTGTACATTTTCATTAACAAATATGTTCAACAAACTCTGCTTCTACATGTACCTGGTTTACACAGGATTCTCCTAAATTACTTTTTGAAACCTATTGTATTATATTTGGAAATGAATCAACATAAAACAAATTTATTTTCTATAATTAGGTACTGGGTTAAATACAAAATGTATAATATAGAAATTAATCAAAATACGTTGCAGACAGCTCTCAATTTAAATGTTAGCCTCCTGTGCGTTTTGTTGCTTTCATTAATATGTCTGTGTAAATGGACTTTTACATTATTTCTGATAGGCTCTAAGAACAAACAAAGTCACAACAAAAATACACATATTCTGAGTTAAAATTTACCGTGAAACATCATTTAAACATCGACAAAAGACCATTTTGCTCAAATATATTGGTTCATATAGTTGCTGTGCAGATTTAATGGGAAAGCCCATAGGAAATAACATGAACATGGAAATCTTAAAATCTCACCTTTTCTCTCAAAAGGTCTCGTAGTCCTGGTCAGTAGGTGGTCAGTAGAAGTCTTAGTAGGAAATGTCCGCAGTTAAAGTCTCCTTTTTGAAGAAATCGTCGAATCAAACTCAAGATTTGCTCTTTTTTCTCACAGCCAGAAGTTTGCAAGTTTTGCAAGAACGTACTTGCTAGGAGATGCTCTTAGCAACCGGCACCTGTACGTGGTTACGTCAGCACGTGCACCGCTGTAGTATGCTAACACTGGTGATGGATATTCATATTTAAAAAGTGAACTTGGTTATAATGACACAGGCAGTATGTAAAGTGTTGAAGTAGCAGATATATACCGTTAATACTTGACAGTTACAGTCGAGGAAAGAAGTGGAAGAAAGCTTTATAATCACATCCTGCAACTCAAGCGGCACCGCTATTTTAGCTGTGAAAGTGCTGCCACCCTGTGGTTCCAGGGGACATGGCTATCTTTTTGTTACCTGTTGCCCACTTTAAAGAAAACTCATTAATGGATGCTACAACAACAACAGGAAAACAATACATATTTAAAACGAATTTAATATAACATAAATAAATAATAATAATTACACACGGATAATGTGCCATTACAAATGATGAAAACCTGTCCTGTTATCAAGTTTGAAAAGGTGGCCTCTCCCCCATACGGGCCTGTCCCACATGTGGTAAACTGCTGGAGCATAACACATAGGGCTGTAAACACATGTGACAGATGTAAGGTTATGTTCTGTTTTGTGTGCTTGAACATCGATCCAAACTGTACAAATTATTACGAGCCACGCTCCAGTGGTGTAGCTCTCCATCAGACCTTGATACCAGTGTGGGCAATGAGCAGTGAACTCCAGATAGATTTAAACATGTGGGAAAGGTGGTGAATGTTTGATATCTGAGACAAAACATACATCATTATGTGTAAAATAAATCTGAGGAGTTGTCTCTTTAAAATATCAGTACATGTGGGTGATCTAATATTACATATTACATACTTCAATAATGCAACAAATAACTTTTCAAACTACTTTTTAAAACTTGTCTTTATTTTGTTTTACACGACATCATAATTAACTGTAATCATTAAAAAAAGTGTAAGAAATGATGAGGAGGCTGCGTGTATACATTAAACTGATTGTACAATGTTCAAATGTGGAATATACATTTACATTTATATACATTTAGTCCTTTAGCAGACGTTTTCCTTTAGAAACCCTATTATTTATGTTCATATATATTCATACTTGTGTAGATGTGTCACATTGAGCAGTTCTGGCCCTGTGAACAGATTTTATGGAGGTGGCAGAGTGGTTAGCACTCAGGCCTAACAGCAAGAAGGTCCTGGGTTCAATTCCCATCCAGGACAGGGCCTTTCTGTGTGGAGTTTGCATGTTCTCCCTGTGTCTGCGTAGGTTTCCTCCGGGTACTCGGTTTCCCCTACCACCAAAAACATGTACAATAAAGGACTATGGAAATGGATGGAAATTAGCAGTTAAACTATAAACTGGTACAAGCATCTCTGCTCTCGGCTTAATGAACATTGTACGTTGTCTTAAAGAAAATAAACTCATTTTAATGCTGCAGGTTGTGTTCATCTTGAATGCTGTGAACCCTGACCTTGCAGGAGCGACAGAACTGGTGACGATCACAGCCGGGAGAGAAGAAGAAGCCACAATGAGCAGCAGGATGACTGTATGGACAGTGAGCTGTGCAGGAGTCCTGGGGGAAAACTCTGTCCCGTTCTCAGTCCTGAAAACTAATTCAATACTGCCTCTTGGTTTATGTCAGGCCAAAACCAGTAGCTTAAAATTAAGAAGTGTTTATGTGGGGCACTGAACTCTGAACTAAACTAATGTAAAACATTGAACTATGGAAGCACAACTGTCAAGTGCTACAGTGGTAATTTGAACAGCAAACAGCATTATAAAACATCATACTATGTTCACACTAGACCAAATCCTGTGTGGCATGAAGAAATGGAAACAAGCAAGTCCCTCTTGAATGAAGTATAGTCCTTGTAGTGAGATGGAATGCGCAGAATCTCAAAGCAGGTTGAGGCTGTGATGTAGTTTCCAGTTACTACCTCTACAGACAAACTTGTTGGCAAGACCTCCCAGCCTGTCCAGAATTTTACTAGATTTTGCAGTTCAGTTGGCGTTGCTAAAGAATGAATTAAACAGATTTTAAAATGTTTTATTTCCATAAATATTATGGAATACAAATATTACTTAGTTTCACCTCCAGTGATGAACTCTTGGAGATAGCCCGATATGCGGAACTTTATGTCTGCTGACCAGTCGTCATCATCATCATCTTCATCTGCTTGTGGCCAGGTGATTCGCTGCAGAAGAATCTGCGTCAACAAAAGGCCACATGAAAAAACATCCAGCCGTCAATTGCAGTTATTTCTGCAACCACAATTAATTGGTAACAATAAAATATACATGTATACACATTAAACTACCATAACTACCTACATGGGAAAGGGCTTAATTTCTGAGTTGCTCTAAAGAAGATCCCGACAGTGGATCGCATTACTGCCACAGAATTAGCTACAAGTGTGTGGAGCAGCAGTGAGACTGAGATGGTTGTATACCGAGAGAGTCGCATGTCATCGAAGGATTACGGTTTATATTCAACCAACAGCTGTACCAGATACTGCCCGTGACTTCATCAGTAGAACTGTTTTCAGGAACAGACACCTAATGCTTTTAGATCAGTGGTTACTGAACAACTTAGACCATCCCTTGTTTTCAGCTTATGAACAACAAAGAAACCAGTGGACATCTGAGAATCTAATCAGCAGGACGGATCGACTGCTCTACAATCAGTCTAGGACAGAAGAAGAAGTTTGAATCAACTAATTTGAAGATACCAAATAACTGATTTACTCCTTGGGGATTAATAAAATTGAAGTGAATAAGAAACAAGTTGTCTGTAAACAAAGCTATCAAACTTAGATGCAAGGTCACAGTGGCCAGTGCGAAACCACCTGACAGCACTGGAGAAGGATATAGCATTATCATTCCAGTCCAAACGCCTTTGCTTCAACTTTATCTTCAAGTAAGACCATAAGAAAGCAAAATTACCTCTGGACAGATGTTCTCTGCCCCTCTTTTGGAAAAAGGATAGCTGCTGTGTCTGGTCTTTGAGTAAGCAAAGTCCACAATGGTGTTTCTTTTAGTCCTCTCCGCAGTTGCTTAATCTGTCTTACGACTCGTCCAATCACCTAATAACAATAATAAGGAATAAAAGACAAGCATAATAATTGTAGTGGAGAGTTGTAAAATGTATGTAGTTTCGTTTTCAATTTTTTTATTCTCACTTCACTCACCGCATGAATTAAAAGTTTTTCAAAAAACACTTTCGGTTACTTTTGTTCAGAGGAGGAAGGTCCCATGCATAGGCCAACTCCTGTATCTGCTGTTTTTCCTTTTCTGACAGGTTGGATTCTCCTTCCAACTTTTTATATATATATATATATATATATATATATATATATATATATATATATATATATATATATACAGTTTATATAAAACTTTAAGCAAAATTCACATTTTACCAACTACAGTTATAAAGAAAATATAGAAAAATCTAACTAAGACATGTCTGTTAAGAGTCTCAGTCAACCAGGCCATCTAGAAGAAAAAAGGGTTAAAGCCAAAGCATCTGGACGTAGGTTTGAAGGTGAACCTTGTCCAGATGCTTTGGATTTAACACTTTTTCCATCTTCAAACTAAGAGATAAGAGAGAAACATACAAGCTTGGTTGTGTCACGAATGTCGAGGTCCGGACAATCCTCTACAGTGACAGTTGATGTTTCAGGACTGCCACCAAGTAGGACATGCACAAAAGCTGGACTAAGTCCTGAAAGACATGGCCCTCCATGGAGAAAGAAGTGACCCATCATTCTCCCTGCCACAAGGAACAGGTCACTTTCAACAAGAAAGTGCGACGGTTCTCCATCAAAAAGCCGAGTGACACTGCTATTTGCTGTGAAAAAAATTATGTTAGAAAGCAATTGGTTTTCTAAATTTGTACGGATGTTTCAATATTTGTGAACTGTAAATTCTTAAATCCTTGATGATTCATTTTTATTAAATGTTTCATAATAGCAATGCATTATAATTTAATTGTATAGCAAACAGCATGGGCATATATGCATAAAATACATACCAAAATGAATGTGAAATCCAAACTTTAATTTTTCCATGCAAGTTGAGAAGAAAAAACGTGTAACCCCAAGTCCGGTAGCAGTATCCCCTGTACAACAAAATTTTAATAGTAGGCTTAATTATTATTTGACAACTATAACTTTTATTTGGTTTTACCTTCAAGTCTGCAAATCAAGGGGCATGCACATTCCACATTGGTTTGCTTATAAAAAAATATAAGGGTCATGTCCTGTTCTGCAGGACTTTTCCTGATGTCCATGCATAGAGTTAACGGACTCTTCATTGCATGGATTTGGAGATAATACTCCGCACACTGAGATATGGCCTTACTTAAGTCACTAATAGATGACCAATCTAATAAGAAACAGTAAAAAGCAAATATAAGGGGTTCAATACATAAATCTAATATGCATGATTAAGAAATTGAATGTCTCTATCTTAACAATGCTTTGATGGCTGTTCTATAATTAAAAGACACTTTGAATATCACATACCCATGGAAGTAGTCGCTGAAGTTATGGATGGTCCAGGAACCACTGCTTGTTCCTTTTCACTGGGATAAACTGCAAGTGTCACTTGACTAAAATAAAAAAATAAATAAATAAATAATTATACACATATGTAACAAATGCAAGAATGACAACAGGCTTGGTTTATTTAATGTCAAAACACTGTGAAGAGACAATAGAAACAACACTGATAAAATTATTCTTTCGTATAAAAGGGTTATTCAGTCTAGATATTGAATCCAACCAATAAAACCTCTTTAAAAAATTAGAAAATAAAAAAGATACCTTTCACCACATGTAGATGCGTGCAGCTCTATCCGATCAGATTTAAACATTTTCAGAAAAACAGGACAGGACTGAGCTGTTGGAAAATAGAAAGATGTTTTAGTAAAACATAATTATGTGAAAGGACATAAATATGAACTAGGTTCCTAAGTTTTAAATTATGGTGTAGTAAGAAGTGTAGGTTGTCGTAAGGACAGACAAATCATACATTGTTCCTCAACCAGATGAGCTGTGTCTTCCTTAGGCCCGTCACTGTCAACTTCAATGATCAAACAGGAGTAAATATAATACTTTAGAAGCTGCAGAGGTACAGCAACACCACACTTGTGACATGTGGCTTTTGCCATACCGCTGAAGGCTCCATCAGTTAGTTGTAGTGGACTTCTATCAAGATCTTCTTGGACAGGGACTATGAACAGTTTTTTACCCCCTTGAGCAACAGACTTCAAGAGTCTGCCTGTATAACCAGCATCGTCAGGTGACACAAGGGACAGTTTACCGCTTCCCCATCCACCTGTCAAAATTAAAAATTATTTAAAAATTGCAGCCAAACATAGATTGCATAGTATAGTTTTTATAGACATTACTGCAATTATATTAAATAAACTAACCTTTGCTTCTTGTTAAAAAAAAATAAATCTCTGCTTACCAGCTGCTTTATAAAGTAGCCATCCACCTGTTACTGTTTGCAGTTTTGGAAATAGAACTTTGAGGGCGTCACATAACTGTAGGTGAAAAAGTACAAAAAAATTGACATTTCATCTCAAAACAAACTTATTTAATATGCATTGCACACACAATTAATATAACACAATATATATATATATATATATATATATATATATATATATATATATATAGCAGTCCTTGGACCCAACCCAGCCTGCATATGGGTCACTGTCTGGGTCACTTTCTCAAGCTCACTTGGAGTTTTTTCACACTGCTTTGGTAGCAAATAGAAAGACACCTCGAGTGCCTTGATTTTTTTGGCTGGGATAACATTTGTTGCTGGAAAGCGATTCTTTCCCGGCCTTTAGTAAAAATGCCTGGAAATGTTCTATGGTGAAAAGCTTTTGATTAAAAATTTAAATACAAGTTTAAGGTTTTTTTCATTAGGTAGGCAAATTTCGAATGGAGTGTTGCAGTACAGGTGGTTGGGGAAAAACATGCAGTCAGCTTGTTAGGAGATTCCTGAGACCAGTTTATACTGGTTTTAAGCCAGGTCCGTGTGTAAACATATTTAAAATGTTTTTAGAAGAAATTAGCATCTGTGGTGAGGATAGAATTCTGAACAGACAATGAAAAAACTATTTACAACATAGCCGTAAGAACTTACATTAAAACCTATAAATTAAGAATTTTACTAACTTGAATTTGCTAACTGTATACTAATTTGCTCATTAAATAAACATACAATGTGAGGTACATTCATTAATGTATTCAAACCAGGCTCTGACATTACCTACAAGTAGCAGAGTGGTTGTCATTTGCCAAAACCATCTTAATTTGTAATAGTTTGTGGATAAGGCCAATTTCTCCAATGAAAATGTATTATGACCATGCCTCCAGTAGCCCCCATTCTGTACTTTAGGACATTCTGTTTACAAACTTTTAAATGGTCTATATCAAATTGGTTTAACATATGACACTTTAATGCCTGCAGTTTGATCTGTGAAAAGAAAGCAGTACTACACTAACAGAAAAAGCTGAAAGTTTATGCTAGTAAACTAGCTTTGGTTTTTGGCCTCTTCTCCCGGCTGTATTGAGGGGACCAGCACATTAGCCCAAACCGCACGATCCTATCCCAGTGGAAATGCGCTAAAAAATTAAACACACCGCAGGCATATGCCATATTAGTTCTTACCTTGTCATTTCCATTTGAAGCGATGGTCCAGTAGAATGGTCCCTCCTATCCAGCGATAAAACATTTAGTATGGTCAGACTTCAAAATAATGCGTAAAGCACAAGTGTGTACTACACCTTGCCTTAGCTTCAACGCCGCTGTACTTGGCTGTCTTTCAGTCAATAAATCCAGCAAACGCCTGGCTGACTGGACAATTTCAACTTGGTTATTCTGAAATAACACAAATGTTTATCGCTACTATATGTGACAGACCTTCAGTAGAAATACAACAGAACAGGAGTAAAACAGTATCTAACTTAGCACCCTTGGCGCATCAGTTGCAGGTCCCGCCATGTTTGTTGTAGGTTATTACCATGGTCATCCTCCATAGCTGCTATTGTCCCCTAGTGATTACTTAACTACTAGTCTATTTAGTGTGCTTGAGCTTTATAACATTTATTAGAAGTAACATGTGTTTTTAAAAACGTCAGATATTGCATGCTAGCCTATATAAACTTTGATATCGAAAGATGAACTTACTGCAGTGTTGCTGCTGGCGCCATTGTTCAACTGGCTTGCGCGCTGTATTGCTGTGTTTACCAACGTGACCAGGTCATCGCTGCGTGATTGGCTGAGGATAGATCGACTCACACAATATCGATTGCAATTCCTCGGTACTCGGATGTTCCATGAACTTCTTTTACTGCGTATTTTACACTGTGAATTTCGACGGTTGAAGTTGAGTGGTCGAAAACATATCTATTTAATATTTATACGGCGATTTTTTTATTTTGGATTTTGAAACTTTGATAATATCTATTGAAATTTCTAACTTTGAAATTCAGTCACTAAAATTCAAAGACAAAAATATTCAAACATATGTTTTCAGTGATAAAAAAAATCAGAGTTAGAAATTCACAGGTATTTAAAATTCAAAGTCTGATGACACAAATAATCTTCCATATGTGTGCGTCTGCTTTGCTTCTCCTTGCAAGGATTAAAACCTGGCCATTGCTTATTAAATTATAATCTGTCTCCGTGTCTCTCTGGATAAATATAAGGACATAGAAAATTCTTATAACACATCTCCTTTGTCTTTTTAACATTAAAAACAGGAAGTGGTCACACCAGTTCTTTAAATGGTGGATCTCATGCATGTACCACAGAGGACCAGTCCTCTTTATACAGTAGGCTTAAGATCACTGTATCGTCAGAGAACTTAATGATGGGATTGTTGCACAGACGGCTCCTGCATTCATTTGTGTAGAGTGAAAAAAGGAAAGGAGAACTCACACATTCCTGTGGGACACCTGTGTTAGAGTATTTGACCGTAGAGAGAACACCATTTACTTTTACTTGCTGTTGTTAAGAAAAATAAAACCATTGAATAATAAAATGATTAACATGCAAATCAGTCAATTTCTGGACCAGTAGCTGTGGTTGTACTGCCGAATAAAAGTCAACACATAAGTGTTTTATACGTGTTTGTAAACGAGCAAGTTGCAGGGGATCTTTAGCATGTTCACAATGATCTTTTCAAAACATTTCATTACAACAGATGTCAAAGCTACTGGCCTTAAGTTGTGAACAGCAGGACAAAATACTTAGGGTACAGGGATGATTACAGATTTCTTCCACAGAGCGGGGACAGTGAAGCGCGATAATGATTGTTGATAAAATTGAGCACCAAGCAGCAGTCAGTTTGGAAGCAGAAGTCCTCAGTAAGATGGCAGGATCTAGGAGCCATCTGGTCTGGCAGATTTTTTATTACAGACATAAACTATGTAAAACTATGTATGTAACCTACAGTATGTAGGGTTAATAGTTGGACAACAAAAAGCAACTCCACTGGGGAGGGTCCAAGTTCTCAAAGTCATTGAGCTCATAGCTCTCAGTGTCATTAGAAGTAGAGAGCTGGATCCTGCTGGGATTCTTATTAGCAATGCACTGGATCTATTGACAATTATAACACAGAATATATTGCTTTCATTAGCAACGTTTACCAGGTTTATTACTAGTTTAGAGTCTACTTCAACTTTCTGGGTTAAAGCTGGGTTATTATTATTATTATTATAAAATCAACCTAAACTATCTAACTCTGTGGAGTCAGGTGTTTTACTGTAAACCAGAGGAAAGTCCCAGACAGTCGGTGGGTCATGTTTGCTGAAATGAGCTCCTCCTTATCCTAACCAGACTGCTTACACTGCTGATGTTTCAGAATGAGTTTTGACCAACCAGAGAAGAGCTTTGACCCTTTAGATCGGACCCTGACATTAGTCAATGGAAAGGATGACTTGGATCACTTTTGTAAATAGCATTGTTTTGGCGGCGTGGACATGAACAGAAATGTTATAAAGATGTTTATCAGCTTGTCAGCTCCTGAGGACGGTGACGGCTTCTTAAAAGCACAACTCTCCTGTGGTCACGCAGTTTCTCCTGAACCTCTGACAGAAACATGGCGCCACCAACTGGAGGAGGTATGAGCTTATGTCTATAAACAGAATTAGTTTTGCATTCAGACCCTGACTCATTGTGTCGCTTCACAAAAAGGACCTAATATGACACGTACTGGTAACACATGTGTAACTTTAAAAGTACTCACATTTTTAGACATATCTGTGAAGACGGTGCAGCCAACACTGAAAAAAAGGCTTCTTTTGTTTTTAAGGGCAAATACAGATTCAGATGCACTGCTCTGCTCAAGTTGAGTTCTGCTTTGTTTGTCCTAAGCTCACTCCGGAGTGGCCCCCAGACAGACCTCCATACCAGTGTGGCACAGGAACTAGACACCCCTTCTGCTCTGTAACTGTTATAAATGCAAGAATTAACAAGTAAATAGCACCAATACCACCAGTTATTTTTGTTCTCATCTTTTTATGCTCTACCAATGCTATACTTTACTTAAAATGGCACTTTGTTCTTTACTTTCTTCCTCCTCTTTTACCAAACCCCTCACCATTATGGCTACAGCTTGTCTCCACTAATGCACTCAGTAATATTATCAGAATGCATGTATTATCTCAGAGAAGCATATAAATGATGAAAGTTTATTCTGTAAAATGTAACTCAGTGTATTCATATTTCATGTTTCATTTCTGAACAATCATATGAATGAACTAAATAACAATTACAATGTCTCTGGCAATAAAGGAAGGACATAGCCACAATATCGCTCAGACCGCTGTGTAGACCTGTCACAATCGCCAAGCAAGTTCCTAGTTTGTGAATCTCGTTCACTGACAAAGGCAATAAACGTTTTTCTGATTCTGATTCTGATCAGGTTTTATTATTGTGTCATGCTTGAAACACAAGCCCGGCCCAAATGTGCTTACAAGACACTCCCAATTAAACCAAAGACCAGATACCAACACTAAATGGAGTGAGTAAAGCAAACCAAAAAAAAGTGTATCACAAAAGTAAAAAGCCAACCTGGTCACAACATAAATTCAAATAAAAATTATTCTAAGACAAGGTAATCAAACATAAAATAGACTATACAAATGTCAAATTAAACTATGCTGAAACAAAATAAACTAAAAAGACTATACATAAGTTGATTAAAGCTACGCTAAAACAAAATAAACTATGCACAGTACAAATGTGAATAAATAGTGTATAGTGCAGGTTGTGTAACAGGTATTGCACGTTACAAATATTGCACGGTGAGATTCCACATGATTGTGGAAATACTGCTAGTGAAAAGAGTTTCTGTGTTAGCAGTGTTCATTGTAGAGTCTGACAGCAGCAGGAAGGAAAGCCCTGCAGAATCTCTCCTTCACACACCGAGGGTGGAGCAGTCTGTCACTGAAGCTGCTCTCCAGAGCTGACAGGACGTCCTGCAGGCGGTGGGACTTATGGTCCAGCATAGATCACCCACTTACCGCACTGAGTCCAGAGGACAGCCCAGGACAGAGCTGGACTTCCTGATGACCTTGTCCAGCTTCTTCTCTCTCTCTCTGTGATGCTGAGAGGGAGAGAGAAGACAGTAAAACTATTAAACACATGCACATATTTGTTAAACAGATGTACATTAAAACTGAATAATGTGGTGTCTACCTTTTGTGTGCTCAGGAATCCTCTCAAGAAGCCTGAAAAGAAAAAAACATGCTTTAGTCTCAGGAGAATAGATCTGGAGATTTGAACAAAACAATCCAATATACATATCTTTTCTTTGTTTTCTTCTTTCTTATCCTCTTTCCTTTGCTTTTCATCTCTTTTAGGCCTCTTCCTGCGAGAAATCAGTTTATTTAACTTGAATTAGACTCTTTACTCTTGTCTGTCCATGAAAGTCAGATTACTTTTACTTCTGTTACTTTTTCATCTTACATTGTACTTTCTTCCCTCTCCTTTACTTTTGCCCTTTGTTTACGCTCCTCTTTTTGCACAAGCTCCTTGTCTATAGTTTACTGCTGGGTCTCTTTAGACTGTCACCTTTTGGAGAAGCAGAAGAAAAAACAGCAAGTGAAAGTGTAAAACATGTTAATCAACCCCAGGTACTGAATACTCACCTTTTATAGTTTCATTTGTTTAAGGAGAACATATCATTTGTATTTTTCACACAACACAGCAAAAACATGGAACAAGTCCAACTGGAAGAGCTAATGAACCTATTTAAACATGTCACACCACACTAAACCCTCTGACACACAACACACTATATACAATATTTACAAATGTTATACTTATCCTGAAATGACCCTGAGTCCTGCCCCTAAGTCCCAGCACGATTTCACTCAGAAGAAACACTGAAAGCGGTCAGTTCTTAAAAAGAGTAAAAGTGCTTCTCCTTTTGAATTGGCCTTTGTGGTTTATCTGACCTTTTCCAGTGTTTCCACTCGAGCCCGGTCCCTCATGTAATCTTCCATCTCCTTCACCCAGTCCGGCTTGGGCCCAGGAAACAAGGGGACCGGCTCCTGGGGTCTGGGAGGTGTGGCAGGGGAGGGAGGTGCCCTGGAGGGAGCAGAGGAGACAAGAGGGTTAGTGCAGGGAGCACAGGGAGGAGGCACCAGGGGCTCACGAGGAGCAGCTGGGGCCTTCCGAGCCTCAGAAGGAGAAACAGAAACATCCAGAGCAAAGGAGTCTGGGAGCAGAGAAGCTCAGCTGAGGGACCTGAGCAGGAGGAGGAGAGATAGCAAGAGAGCGAGCGCAGCGAGAGAAGGAGCCAGAGCTAAGCTTACGGACCTTAGCAGGACGAGAGAGAGCAAGGGAGTGAGAGGGAGGAGAGGAGGAGCAGGAGGATGAGGAGGAAGAACTAAGGTATCTAGCACGAGACTTAAAGACGCCAGAGGAGCTAGAGGAGCTAGAGGAGCGAGTGGAGCGAGAGTTAGAGTCAGAAAAAGAGCAAGAGCTTGAAAAGAGTGTCTCCTGAGGAGAGACAGACACAAAGGCAGAGTTCAAGGGGCCTGTGGAGGAGGCAGGTGCAGAGAGAACAGGGGGTGTGTGGGGTGTAGTGAGTGTGGGCAGCCTGTGCAGGAGGAGCACGTCGGGACACCCGGGCCTCGTCGTCCAGGAGAAGCGCTGGGCCATCAGTGAACAGAGATCTGTGGAGAGAAATACATCTGTTAAAATCCTCACATCATGTGATGCCATTGTGTGATTCATCAAAATAAAGCAAAGCCATGAGGCTCTGAGGTCTTTTTAAATCCATGTCTGAACATGGAACTGTTACTGATTCAAGTCCACCATGTACTTTCTGTCTAGTGCCATTTTCTATAGTTTCATGGACACTAGCACAATGTACCAATACAGAGAGTACTTTTAAAGCAGCACTGTTTAATCTTAAACCATCTTTTACTCATAAAGCCTCAGAGTGATTTTGACCAATCTCAGATCAAACCAGGAGAATATGTCCACGTTCAAAGACATTATTATTCACTAAACTACTAAAATTATAGCACTTTAATGTGCAGAAAGGTTACAGTGTTGTTATAAAGTTGTTAAGAGTTATTTATGAATAATCATTTGTCCTCATTACAATCTGGATAGATTTACTTTATGAATAGATCTTATTTTTTCATAATAGCTACAAAACTAACACAAAAACATAACTGTACATTTTCATTAACAAATATGTTCAACAAACTCTGCTTCTACATGTACCTGGTTTACACAGGATTCTCCTAAATTACTTTTTGAAACCTATTGTATTATATTTGGAAATGAATCAACATAAAACAAATTTATTTTCTATAATTAGGTACTGGGTTAAATACAAAATGTATAATATAGAAATTAATCAAAATACGTTGCAGACAGCTCTCAATTTAAATGTTAGCCTCCTGTGCGTTTTGTTGCTTTCATTAATATGTCTGTGTAAATGGACTTTTACATTATTTCTGATAGGCTCTAAGAACAAACAAAGTCACAACAAAAATACACATATTCTGAGTTAAAATTTACCGTGAAACATCATTTAAACATCGACAAAAGACCATTTTGCTCAAATATATTGGTTCATATAGTTGCTGTGCAGATTTAATGGGAAAGCCCATAGGAAATAACATGAACATGGAAATCTTAAAATCTCACGTTTTCTCTCAAAAAGGTCTCGTAGTCCTGGTCAGTGGGTGGTCAGTAGAAGTCTTAGTAGGAAATGTCCGCAGTTAAAGTCTCCTTTTTGAAGAAATCCCACTTGCCCACTTTAAAGAAAACTCATTAATGGATGCTACAACAACAACAGGAAAACAATACATATTTAAAACGAATTTAATATAACATAAATAAATAATAATAATTACACACGGATAATGTGCCATTACAAATGATGAAAACCTGTCCTGTTATCAAGTTTGAAAAGGTGGCCTCTCCCCCATACGGGCCTGTCCCACATGTGGTAAACTGCTGGAGCATAACACATAGGGCTGTAAACACATGTGACAGATGTAAGGTTATGTTCTGTTTTGTGTGCTTGAACATCGATCCAAACTGTACAAATTATTACGAGCCACGCTCCAGTGGTGTAGCTCTATATCAGACCTTGATACCAGTGTGGGCATGAGCAGTGAACTCCAGATAGATTTAAACATGTGGGAAAGGTGGTGAATGTTTGATATCTGAGACAAAACATACATCATTATGTGTAAAATAAATCTGAGGAGTTGTCTCTTTAAAATATCAGTACATGTGGGTGATCTAATATTACATATTACATACTTCAATAATGCAACAAATAACTTTTCAAACTACTTTTTAAAACTTGTCTTTATTTTGTTTTACACGACATCATAATTAACTGTAATCATTAAAAAAAGTGTAAGAAATGATGAGGAGGCTGCGTGTATACATTAAACTGATTGTACAATGTTCAAATGTGGAATATACATTTACATTTATATACATTTAGTCCTTTAGCAGACGTTTTCCTTTAGAAACCCTATTATTTATGTTCATATATATTCATACTTGTGTAGATGTGTCACATTGAGCAGTTCTGGCCCTGTGAACAGATTTTATGGAGGTGGCAGAGTGGTTAGCACTCAGGCCTAACAGCAAGAAGGTCCTGGGTTCAATTCCCATCCAGGACAGGGCCTTTCTGTGTGGAGTTTGCATGTTCTCCCTGTGTCTGCGTAGGTTTCCTCCGGGTACTCGGTTTCCCCTACCACCAAAAACATGTACAATAAAGGACTACAGATGGAAATTAGCAGTTAAACTATAAACTGGTACAAGCATCTCTGCTCCGGCTTAATGAACATTGTACGTTGTCTTAAAGAAAATAAACTCATTTTAATGCTGCAGGTTGTGTTCATCTTGAATGCTGTGAACCCTGACCTTGCAGGAGCGACAGAACTGGTGACGATCACAGCCGGGAGAGAAGAAGAAGCCACAATGAGCAGCAGGATGACTGTATGGACAGTGAGCTGTGCAGGAGTCCTGGGGGAAAACTCTGTCCCGTTCTCAGTCCTGAAAACTAATTCAATACTGCCTCTTGGTTTATGTCAGGCCAAAACCAGTAGCTTAAAATTAAGAAGTGTTTATGTGGGGCACTGAACTCTGAACTAAACTAATGTAAAACATTGAACTATGGAAGCACAACTGTCAAGTGCTACAGTGGTAATTTGAACAGCAAACAGCATTATAAAACATCATACTATGTTCACACTAGACCAAATCCTGTGTGGCATGAAGAAATGGAAACAAGCAAGTCCCTCTTGAATGAAGTATAGTCCTTGTAGTGAGATGGAATGCGCAGAATCTCAAAGCAGGTTGAGGCTGTGATGTAGTTTCCAGTTACTACCTCTACAGACAAACTTGTTGGCAAGACCTCCCAGCCTGTCCAGAATTTTACTAGATTTTGCAGTTCAGTTGGCGTTGCTAAAGAATGAATTAAACAGATTTTAAAATGTTTTATTTCCATAAATATTATGGAATACAAATATTACTTAGTTTCACCTCCAGTGATGAACTCTTGGAGATAGCCCGATATGGAACTTTATGTCTGCTGACCAGTCGTCATCATCATCATCTTCATCTGCTTGTGGCCAGGTGATTCGCTGCAGAAGAATCTGCGTCAACAAAAGGCCACATGAAAAAACATCCAGCCGTCAATTGCAGTTATTTCTGCAACCACAATTAATTGGTAACAATAAAATATACATGTATACACATTAAACTACCATAACTACCTACATGGGAAAGGGCTTAATTTCTGAGTTGCTCTAAAGAAGATCCCGACAGTGGATCGCATTACTGCCACAGAATTAGCTACAAGTGTGTGGAGCAGTGAGACTGAGATGGTTGTATACCGAGAGAGTCGCATGTCATCGTAGGATTACGGTTTATATTCAACCAACAGCTGTACCAGATACTGCCCGTGACTTCATCAGTAGAACTGTTTTCAGGAACAGACACCTAATGCTTTTAGATCAGTGGTTACTGAACAACTTAGACCATCCCTTGTTTTCAGCTTATGAACAACAAAGAAACCAGTGGACATCTGAGAATCTAATCAGCAGGACGGATCGACTGCTCTACAATCAGTCTAGGACAGAAGAAGAAGTTTGAATCAACTAATTTGAAGATACCAAATAACTGATTTACTCCTTGGGGATTAATAAAATTGAAGTGAATAAGAAACAAGTTGTCTGTAAACAAAGCTATCAAACTTAGATGCAAGGTCACAGTGGCCAGTGCGAAACCACCTGACAGCACTGGAGAAGGATATAGCATTATCATTCCAGTCCAAACGCCTTTGCTTCAACTTTATCTTCAAGTAAGACCATAAGAAAGCAAAATTACCTCTGGACAGATGTTCTCTGCCCCTCTTTTGGAAAAAGGATAGCTGCTGTGTCTGGTCTTTGAGTAAGCAAAGTCCACAATGGTGTTTCTTTTAGTCCTCTGCGCAGTTGCTTAATCTGTCTTACGACTCGTCCAATCACCTAATAACAATAATAAGGAATAAAAGACAAGCATAATAATTGTAGTGGAGAGTTGTAAAATGTATGTAGTTTCGTTTTCAATTTTTTTATTCTCACTTCACTCACCGCATGAATTAAAAGTTTTTCAAAAAACACTTTCGGTTACTTTTGTTCAGAGGAGGAAGGTCCCATGCATAGGCCAACTCCTGTATCTGCTGTTTTTCCTTTTCTGACAGGTTGGATTCTCCTTCCAACTTTTTATATATATATATATATATTTATATATATATATATAAATACAGTTTATATAAAACTTTAAGCAAAATTCACATTTTACCAACTACAGTTATAAAGAAAATATAGAAAAATCTAACTAAGACATGTCTGTTAAGAGTCTCAGTCAACCAGGCCATCTAGAAGAAAAAAGGGTTAAAGCCAAAGCATCTGGACGTAGGTTTGAAGGTGAACCTTGTCCAGATGCTTTGGATTTAACACTTTTTTTCCATCTTCAAACTAAGAGATATGAGAGAAACATACAAGCTTGGTTGTGTCACGAATGTCGAGGTCCGGACAATCCTCTACAGTGACAGTTGATGTTTCAGGACTGCCACCAAGTAGGACATGCACAAAAGCTGGACTAAGTCCTGAAAGACATGGCCCTCCATGGAGAAAGAAGTGACCCATCATTCTCCCTGCCACAAGGAACAGGTCACTTTAAACAAGAAAGTGCGACGGTTCTCCATCAAAAAGCCGAGTGACACTGCTATTTGCTGTGAAAAAAATTATGTTAGAAAGCAATTGGTTTTCTAAATTTGTACGGATGTTTCAATATTTGTGAACTGTAAATTCTTAAATCCTTGATGATTCATTTTTATTAAATGTTTCATAATAGCAATGCATTATAATTTAATTGTATAGCAAACAGCATGGGCATATATGCATAAAATACATACCAAAATGAATGTGAAATCCAAACTTTAATTTTTCCATGCAAGTTGAGAAGAAAAAACGTGTAACCCCAAGTCCAATAGCAGTATCCCCTGTACAACAAAATTTTAATAGTAGGCTTAATTATTATTTGACAACTATAACTTTTATTTGGTTTTACCTTCAAGTCTGCAAATCAAGGGGCATGCACATTCCACATTGGTTTGCTTATAAAAATATAAGGGTCATGTCCTGTTCTGCAGGACTTTTCCTGATGTCCATGCATAGAGTTAACGGACTCTTCATTGCATGGATTTGGAGATAATACTCCGCACACTGAGATATGGCCTTACTTAAGTCACTAATAGATGACCAATCTAATAAGAAACAGTAAAAGCAAATATAAGGGGTTCAATACATAAATCTAATATGCATGATTAAGAAATTGAATGTCTCTATCTTAACAATGCTTTGATGGCTGTTCTATAATTAAAAGACACTTTGAATATCACATACCCATGGAAGTAGTCGCTGAAGTTATGGATGGTCCAGGAACCACTGCTTGTTCCTTTTCACTGGGATAAACTGCAAGTGTCACTTGACTAAAATAAAAAAATATAAAAAATAATTATACACATATGTAACAAATGCAAGAATGACAACAGGCTCGGTTTATTTAATGTCAAAACACTGTGAAGAGACAATAGAAACAACACTGATAAAATTATTCTTTCGTATAAAAGGGTCATTCAGTCTAGAAATTGAATCCAACCAATAAAACCTCTTTAAAAATTAGAAAATAA
>JALDNG010002590.1:0-113214 GCA_024349245.1 Neodontobutis hainanensis | reverse complement strand
AGGACCGGCTCAGTAGAAGCCTCATTGTCTACACACGAGCTAGTAAACGCGAAAATGACAAATAAAAAATACACCTGTGATGAAGCTTTGGCTTTAGTAATAGCTGACTCTGTTTCTGAGGGAGAACATCTACCTTTAGAGTCTTTTCAGCCGAGTGAAAGTGAGAATGAGTGAGAGTGAGTGTGTGACTTGAACAGCGGCAGTGCTGCTCGTGCCTCTCTCTGTAGCTGCATAAAGCACATGCCGTTTTTCCCACATTTTGCCCAAAATCAGTGAAAGAAACGGGATAAAACTAGTCGCTCTGGTCGCGGTAGTGACGGGCGATTGAGAAGGGGCGCGTGTACTCGCCGTGGCCGCAGTAGTGACAGAGAGGTCGGGAATAATGCAGCTTCTAATGACTGCTGTTTGGGAGAAATACGTCTTGTTCATCCTGACACTTTACCCAGTCGAGGAGGGAGAGGCAGGGGTAAACATAGTCAGCGCAAATGCGCAGATCAAGGCAGCGGTAGTAATGAAAGTGATGGCTGTGTGCTGTGCCTTTTGAGAGGTCCCACTCTAAAACTACAAACTATGCATTTTGATGGATAAGAAAAGATAAAGCTACTGAAACCAAACACCTACAGTACATGTGTATATTTCTCACATCTATTTACATACATTTAACTAGTTATGGTGTATTAGAAGTTGTAGTTATTTTTAATTTTGGTAATGTTGCTTTTACAAATTACTGTTATAAATAATTTCATTTCAGAAAAAGACCAAAAAGAGAAAAAAAAAACTATTATAATATGTTCATTAGTCTGTATGTACTGTAAATAACATAACCACCAATATATAAAGTCATGGTATGCAAATTATATGCATATAATTTATTTGCTCATATACTTTGGGGTCATACCTGACATTTTTCTAGTTTAGAGTATGACTCTATCTCTTATCATTTTCAAACCACAGCCTTTTGAAATTTGGATCTCAAAAATCAGTATTTTTAAAAATAAACTCTGGCGCCTAAAGGGTTAATACTGCTTTAGTTAGCGGCAAAAGGCAATGATTACTATTAAAATGCCTGTTTTGGTGCTTAAACATGCAGAACAATGTAGAAATAATTGTAATTCTATCTAAACACTTGCACCCTTATTTGGTCATAAGAAATGCACTTCTGTACTGCAAAACACACTACAATAATCTGTTTCTAAATAAAACAAACATTCTTATCACAACTTTCTCATGGCATTTCTGTGAAAAATAAAAAAATAAAAAAGGAAATTATGGATTTGACATTCCGACAAATACATTTTTAGATGTCAACTTCTGCCACATTTTCTCCAGTTGCATAAGCAATCTACAATTTACTGAACATGTCTTATTTTAATCTTTATATAATCAAAAATTTGAGTTATTAACAATTTTACCTGCAACACTTTGCCGTGCACCACCGTGCGATGGTGCCGCGCAGAGCCTTGGACCGAGGCCTCTGAAAAGTCCAGCTTTTCCTCTATCTTTATAATATGTTTTGCTGTAATTAGAAACAATATGCAAATAAATTTAGTGTTGATCAAATTATGACTTTCATAATTATAAACTTTGGTGCTGCACTCACCGTAAGCCAACAGTCCAGGCAGCTGGTACACCTGTCTCCCAAACAGACTTCTGCCCAGAGTGGGAGGCAGCGGCTCATGTCCTACCTGACAAGTGAACACCACTTGAAGTGAAAACATTATGACAAACAGACACCAAACTATTATTCCATGAAAATAAACCACTTGTGATCAATTTAGATGTTGGCCTTTAGAATATTTTTACTGGGTCAAATTAGTGTTCAATTGTCAGCTCCCATTCATCGATAATCACACACCTGGGCCATTGCCATGACATCACAGTTGCAGTTAGGGGTCGGTACATATAGGCTGTTTCCAGGGGACATGAGGAATGTGTGTGCCAAATTTCATTTGCCTCTGACAAACTAAATTTCCCAACAAAAGTCCCTAAAAAGTTACATTCAAAATTTGTAGGGGGCGCTGGAGAGCCATTTGAAAACGTAGCCATTATTTTGGCATGTCAATGTTTTCAGGTTGTGCACAACCGCCTCATTGGGTCAGACTCAATCTGACGATGTTTGAGCGAAATATTGGATGTTGGCAAATCAGACCACAAAGTATGCGACAAACGTTAGACTTCCTCAAAAACTGTTGATAACTTTTGATGCCCGACTTCTGTAGATGATGGTGACCAATTTAGAGCCATTTTGGAAGAAGATCCACAAAGGAGTAGCATTTTGTATGAGGGTTGTGTGTTCAGGCCATAATGGCAGACTTCCCATTTCTTACATTCAGTACATTCAGCAACTTAATTTGTGATAAAGTGATAAAGATTTGTGTAAAAAGCATGGTTTAGGAGCGACATTCAATATGACAATGAAATAACCTTTAACTACACAAAAATTATGACCCAGCTCTCCTTCGCCCACAATGGAGTATTTTGATACGGAACCCACACTGTATCACCACTCAGTCACCTAAACCTGCACTTTAATGTGTATTTAAAAATAACCGAAATGACATATGTATGCGTATTTGCCTTGTTAACCCACCCCCTATCTCTTTTGGTCATTTTCGCTGTATTTTGTGTAATGGGACCTCTCCAAATTAAAATGATTGCTGTTATTGAACCCCCTGGAATTTAATTAGTGTGGGCTCTTTGTAAAGGTAACAATCTCTAGTTTCACTCAGAGCAGTCAGAATCTGTCTAAGTATTACTGATAAAATTTTATACACTTTGGAACACACAAAAAAAATTACTTTTTGTGTGCTCGCCTAAAATAATTTGTGAAAATAAAGGTGTCTATAGCTTCAGCAGGTAGTTGAGGACTAAAACACACTGTGGGCCAAAATAATTACTGGATGACTACTCACATTTCAAATTTGAAAAGAATATCTGTAAAAATGAGTATTTTACAGCAGTTTTAATGTTGGTTAATCTAGGCTTAATCTTTATTCCACTAAAATGATTTATTCATTTTATCAAACTAACACATTTGGAAGAAGTGCAATAAGTTCTGAATGCTTCAACCCACAGACTTCAATGAGGGCTCTTCTGAAAGCTTACATCAAGAGGAACCTGAATTTACACACAATGTAACTATATTAGTTATTAAAATTAATATTCCATAATAATTGGCATGTTTACATATGAAAATAGTCAAAATGAGGGTTTTGGGACAAAATATATATTTTTGAATAATATCCACAAATAAAAACACACTGCAAACTATATACTTTGGTCATAGCACTGCAATTTAGTGTTTTCAAGGCTCCAACAGCATTAGAAAGGAGAAAAGGAGAGAATAGAGAGGTGTCAAAACCCATCCCCCTCCTGCTGCGGCTGCGGGTCTCTACTTCTCTTTTTTTTTTTTTCTTCAACTGCCTGTCTAAAATGCATAAAACAACTAAAACAGATGATATTTATTACTTATAATATGTAAAATTGAAAAAGAGTATAGTTTTTACTCATAAAAAACTCAAAAGATGCAATTGGCCAAACAAGGTGTCAATCTAACGCTAACACTTCCTGCTAGCGTGTGATTAGCTTGTTTCGGCGGTAGAAAAGGAATGATGTTTTTTATTTACAAAAGAAACGACATAAAGTGTCGCAGCTGACTTCAAGTTGGGAATACTTTTCGGCAGTTTTTGTGCCTTGGAGGCGCTAACATATCTTTTGGACCTAATTATTTTACTGGATATTATTCTCTGGACCTTTATGAGCAGAATGAGACCCAGTTTGTGGGATTTTGTAGCGGTTTGAGTCCAATAGACCCATCAAAGGTAAGACCAAATCCAATCTCCATCTTTGTGCTTGTCTGTAAAACGGGCTTTTGTGTCAAATATGTGGTTTTAATGTCTTAAAATGGTTTATATAGTCTGAAAGATGAGACTTTAAGCTTCAATTTGGTATATATATTGTTGGGGTTTGCATTACAAAGGGGATGTACAACGCGGTCTGTTTTTTTCTAACTTGGCATGACCCGCCAGTGGGTCGCGCTTAGTTTACGGGTTAATATTTGCCTAAGTCGTGAAAATATTAATTAGGAGGCAAAGTAGTGTTATAATTGTATAGTTTTACATTAGAGATACGGTTTCCTGTTCGGGCAACTTCCGAGTTGACTAAACAACGGAAGCAGAGAGTAGCCGTAAAACCTCTGGCTTTCAGCTTTTCTGAAACAAAAACCCCTCGAAAACCCCAGGCCTTACCTTGATTAGGAATTTAATGTAGGCCAGCGGGTGGGAGATGAGGGTAAGCCCAGCTCCAAATAAAACATTGCCACATGTGTCCATCCTGTTTGTCAGAAGGTTTACTGTGTGAAACACAAAAATATCACTTTACAGCCACTCCAGGTCTCACTTTCCCACACAAGTCTCTCCTCTGATTTTCTCATGGCACTCATGTGTTAATACAATTTTACCTATTACAATGATATTTATATATTTACAGTGTGATCGTACAGTGTACATCATTAACAAGTAAACCCCTTTAATCATGGCAATTTTATATTTTCAATAGAGCAAATAATCATGTACAAAAGGTACATGTTATATGAACATCAAAATACAACAAAATAATAAAATCACATTGAATAGTGCACAATACATCAACCACATATCTGTATGAAACACAAAAATATCACTCTACAGCCACTCCAGGTCTCACTTTCCCACACAAGTCTGTAGGAACATAAAATAAAGCACCACAGATACATGAGGCCACACCCGCTAGCTCACACGCACATGCTAATGCTAGCTTTATTCAAAGTGCTGTATTTAGATATAAAACACTTTTTCACACACTTTTTCACCAACAGACACAATGCCTAGAACCTTATAAATCATGAACAATATATTTATGCGATTAATATGAACTTTCTATCAAATATGAACACGTAAATCACAAGAGAGATAAATTCTGCCGTTACCTTTCTCTGATTTTCTCATGGCACTGAGAAGAAGCGCGAAAACTCCGGAAGTAGTGCCACCGCCAAAATAAAAGCCTATGTCTAAAACAATCCAAAATAAACGTATGCACAAACTGATTATCATCTACAAAGAAAAGCGGGATTTTGGGGAAATTGACAAACATAAAGACCACATGAGCTACATCAGTAGAGACAGGACGGACCGGGGCGCTCTTTGCTTTTTGCAAAGCCTTGATGAACATAGGAACAGTTTATAACCCGCTCTAGCGTTTACTTAATGTCTATTCTACTGCAAAGCTGAATCGTCAAGTAGGTTAGTTATCAGTTGTATCTATACCTGTATCTAAAAGAAACCTGGGCTAAACAATGCTTTGTTTGTCTTTGGAAAGTGTGGCCAGACCAAATGTTTGAATAAAGCTTGTCCTCTTTAGAGCATCAAATGTCTACAACTTATGGGTGACTCTTTCCCTACAGGTATATTGTGTTCAGCGAAGGACAAACAGACACAGGCTAGTACACCAATATGACAATGGCCTTGCCTCTAAAGCCCCTCTTAGACATGCACCCTTACCGAGCAAAGCCCTAGCATTTTATAAGAATAATGGACAGGATTTATACAGTGCTTTTCAAGGCTCTCAAAGCGCTTTACGGAGTCCATTTTTCATTCACTCCACAGTCACACACTGGAGGTGGACACGTGCCAGCCATTTTGTGCATATGGACTCAGACCTCCAAACATTCTCACACATTCATACACCAGAGCCACAGACACTGGAGGTTGGTTAAGTGTCTTGCCGAGGGCACAACAACAGTATATCAGAACAGGGTTGTGTGTGAAAAGATCCACAATTTTTCAAAAAATCTACCATGAAAATTTTACAGATTAAAAAATAGCATTGCAGGAAAATTTCTGTCAAAATTGTGAATGAAAGCATTCCCAAGTGTGAAAAGCAGTGACCTGGGAATGCTCTGGCATTTCCATTTAGACTAGAAGTCTCTCTGGTAAAAAGATTAAAATAACAACAGTATTTATTCAAAAATGAGACAATCTCGGTATAATTAGGAACTAAATAAGCATATGTAGCTGACTCTCATTTTCAGAAGGTGGCAGTATTACACATCCGCTCGCTTTGGTGCTGCTCTTTCTGCAGTGAATCTGGAGGAAGACGACGAAGCTGCTGCTGTTTCTTGGCTGTGCTTCTCACTCGCCTTCAATTGTTCAGGTTAGGGATGAACTAAAACACCAAAACTGACTGTGTATTCCAGTCCAGTCCAGTCCAGTCCAGTTCAGTTTAGAGACTTGTCCTGTACAAGTTCCACAGAGGCAGCTGGATGTGCTCTGTGGGGTTTCAAAATCCAACAAGAGCCCAAAACTCCAATTGAGATAAAAACATTTATTAAACATTTGTCAAAACTTATTTGAACATTCACAGATGAACAATTGTAACTTTCCTGTCTCTGTTGAAGTCCATAAACCAAACATGAGAGAGGCTTGTTGAGCTTTGTTTTGTAATTTTAATTATTTATAAAATCATTATTTCCAGAACAGCACAAACTGTGGTGGTTTTAAAAGTGCCACAGAAATAAACTTTGACTCATTGTGGTCTGTGTCCATCATAACTGTGTTTTCTTTGTTCTTTTAGCTCAGATAAGTGTTTTAGAAAATGAAACATCCATCTCCTGCTCTGCCTTTAACTCAAGAATAAAAAGCCTCATCTGGAAATTCAACCTGAATGAGTTCATCCTGAAGCAGACTGGAGCTGAAGTGGTCTATAATGAATCCTGGAGACAGTTTAAGCAGGAAACCAGAGCCAAACAGAGAACAATATATTCAGAAAGTTTTAGAAACAGCAGATAATGTCAAACTTGAGCCTCCATTTATTAAGGCTCTGAGCTAAAACCAGATCTGAGTAAAAGATCAACAGAACAGAAACAGAGTCAGCTTTAACAGAAGGAAGGTTCAGGATCCATTAGATGATTGTCGAGGTCAGCGGTACCTTCTGTCGATTACACTTTATATTTATTTATATTTCTGTCACACTCTTCACAGATTTCATAAAGATGACATGTCTTCTCTGCCTTTTCCAAAGATCCTCTCGACTCACAACACTGATGTTCCCTAAAAACTCAAACAAAACAGTCAATTTTATAAAATTATTTAATATGTCACAACATTTTTATACATAAGACCTAATTAAGTATGAAAACTTAATATATTTACCTTTTAGCCTGAGCTCATATTCAGCACATGACACAACGACAAGAATCCTGCAAAAGTGCTGGTTTAGCATTTATGATATTTAGACATATTTAACGAAACACTAGTCCTTTGAAGAAACAATAGGACCTGAGTAAATACAAACACAATTCAGAAAAAATGGGATGGTGTGTAAAGTGTAGCTCTTATTGAATTTGATTCAGCAACACGTCTCAGAAAAATCAAGGTCACCAAATCAAATGGACGGAAAAGTAAGTGGAGCTAAAAATGCTTCTCTGGGACATCATTTAAAATGGACTGAGGCTAAATGAAAACTGTTCAGAATCGGTCAAGATCCCTGTCTTTTCCCTGTGTTTTCCTGTTTGTCCCCCCCTCCCCTCTGTGTCTGTCTGGAGCCTGCGTTATCTCCAGCACACCTGCAGAGCATCAGACTCGTCACTATCACCTGCAGCAGTAAAAGAAGCCTCCTCAGACCTCCACTCATCGAATTACTTTTTCAATTAATTAACTCAGTGTGGCCTTGTCACACTGAGTTAATCACCTGCCTTCTCAACTCCTCCATCGCCTGGATCTCCACCTCCGGCTACTTAAATAAACCTTTTGAACTACAGGTTTGTCCCATTTGGGTCCACCAGCTTCTGTTTATTACAACAGAACAATATGACCACAACATGGATCAAGCAGACACTGGACCTAACCTCTGCAGTCCACAGAGCTGTCTCGCACCAGGGAACCCTTACATGAACTAAATACAAGCTTTTGAAAGTCTCCAAACTGGGAAGCCAGGTCTCTGCATTGCTGTCCCTCCAATCATCAGCCTATGCCTCTCTTAACACTGTTCCAACCCTTCAGCTCAGCCTCTGCCACGAGAATCCTGCTGCACGGACCTGGAGCCATGGGTCAGCCTAGCCACTGCCAGAGCAGCTCAGTGGGCCGAGCACATGTTCTCTAATAACATCATCGAAGAGGTCAGTTTTGATGAATTTAAGGAGGAAATTAAACATGTTTTTGACCACCATCATTACTAAGCTGCTGCCTCTCTCTGTTTAAGTCTGTCTCAAGGTGTGAGATCTGTTGCAGATTATTAGATAGCTCCAAGCAGGCTTCCAAGTATTCCTTCGCTCTCTGCTCAGCCATCAACCATACCAGCCCATGCAGTTGAGCCGAGCAAGACTTGCATCAGAGGAGTGCTAATGCCACCGTCAGGCTGGTGAGTGCCTGTACTGTGGGGTAAAAGGTCATTTCCTGGCTACCTGTCAAGTCCGACCAAAGAGAGTGTAGGTACTGATGGGCCAAATTTCTGCCCTGACAAAGGAACGCTAACCTTCAGATTACTGCTACTCTTTGTTGTGAAACCCTAACTCTGCCCATTCAAGCCCTTCTTGACTCTGGTGCTGAGGACAACTTTTGGACCAACTAGTGGCTGAGCAGGCAGGTCTAGTTTTGGAACCATTGTCGAAGCCACTGAAGGAGAAGACTATTGGCCAGTCTTCCGTCGGACCGTGTGTGTGTGTGTGTGTGTGTGTGTGTGTGTGTGTGTGTGTGTGTGTGTGTGTGTGTTACAGTGACTAGGTTATAATCTGTGTCCTGTCAACGGAAGCAAAAATATTTCACAGAACTCAAACATTTTGTTGTTTTCAATTTAAGGGTCTTAACAGTAAGTGTCAGGAAGAAATCAAAAGTGCCAGTCAATTCTACAAACCTTTAGACTTTTCCAGCAAAGGGCCAAGATGGTAAACCAGAATATGATGGGCAACAGGACTCCAAGCACAACATAAACAGCTGACGGTGGCTCTGCATCAGAAAAAAATTAACTACCTTCTTTTCTATCAACTGTTCTGCTGATGAGAGTGTCTCTGTCAGAGCTGAGGACACAGCTGTAGACTCCCTGATGACCTGAGTCCAGGTTCTTTAAAGTCAGGCCGGACTCTGAGACCCTGAGACCTCCTCCACAAACTGTCTCCAGGATTCATTATAAACTCTGTTGGTCCCAGTCTGGGTTAATATGGTCTGAGTCTGGTTGAATTTCCAGATGAGGCTCGTTATTGGAGGCAGAGAACTGTGACATCATTTTCTTTCGTTTTTGTAAAGATCAGTTGGTGATGCATACTAAAAAGTAGCAAGCAGCAACCTTTTATACAGCTACAAAAGACTTTAAACTATAGCTCCACTACAGTTGCTAAGGCTGTATTGTTCACTTTCATTATTTTTCTCCACTCGTCCCTCGTCCTGCGCTGGGACAGTAACTGCTCATTCTGATTCAGTTTCTTGATTTAATGTTTGCACGCAGCAGCCTGTAGGTGGCGCTGCTCCAGCTGTGCTCAGTGCTGATGTTACAGCTGTGTTCCTCTGGAGGCTTGTGTGAAAGTGTGACAGAGCTGAAGATGGAGTAAAGACCCTTCTCTGAGACACTGACTGATGTTTTGGTCTCAACATCAGGAGGTGGAGGCCTCAGAGACCAGCTCACATCAGGTTTTGGGTAAATATCTTTGGAGCTACAGATCACTTCATCTCCTCTCTGCTCTATGTTCACAAAACTAACAGAAGCTGCAACAAAAGACTTCAGTTATAAGTCAAGTATCAGAAGAAAGCTTTTTTTTTCTTACCCCTCACTCTCAGATTGATAAAGGAGGTCTTGCTGACAGTGTTGGTTGTGCTGGTGTTGTTGGCATCCCAGTGACGCATTGACGCATCCCAGTGACGCTAACAATCAGGCGAGTGTATCTCTCCTGGCATTGTCCTAAAGTTACGTATTAATTATTTCTTAAACATTGTCAACACTTTAACTGTGCACCACACCTCATACATTGTTATTCTGGTTATATTTCTGCTAGAGTTTAGTACTAGAGTTGCTGCCGTTTTGTGAACAGGGCACTTCTCTTAGTGCTAGCTAGCCAGCTAGCGGGTTTTAAGCGTTTGAATTAGCCTGATTATACCTCGATTGTTTGTTCGTTACCATTGTTGTCTTACTGGTGGTTAATTTTTGTTGTGTTTTACAGAGTTTTCCGTTTAACTTGTGGTTAGTACTGCTCTGTGTGTGTGTTAGAATTTATCATTGTGAGTTGTGAACTGTTGAACAGGGCACTGCTTAGTGCTAGCTAGCATGCTAGCGGGTTTTTAGCGTTTGAATTAGCCTGATTATACCTCGATTGTTTGTTTGTTACCATTGTTGTCTTACTGGTGGTTAGTTTTGTTGTGTTTACAGAGTTTTCCGTTTAACTTGTGGTTAGTACTCCTGTGTGTGTGTGTGTGTGTTAGAATTTATCATTGTGAGTTGTGAACTGTTGAACAGGGCACTGCTTAGTGCTAGCTAGCATGCTAGCGGGTTTTTAGCGTTTAAATTAGCCTGATTAAACCTCGATTGTTTGTTTGTTACCATTGTTGTCTTACTGGTGGTTAGTTTTGTTGTGTTTACAGAGGTATTTGTTTAACTTGTGGTTAGTACTGCTGTGTGTGTGTGTTAGATTTTATCATTGTGAGTTGTGAACTGTTGAACAGGGCACTGCTTAGTGCTAGCTAGCATTCTAGCGGGTTTTTAGCGTTTGAATTAGCCTGATTAAACCTCGATTGTTTGTTTGTTACCATTGTTGTCTTACTGGTGGTTAGTTTTGTTGTGTTTACATAGTTTTTGTTTAACTTGTGGTTAGTACTGCTGTGTGTGTTTGTTTGAATTTATCATTGTGAGTTGTGAACTGTTGGCTTGACTTAGCTGTATATACACTAGCTTAGCTAAGCTATTCTGTGTTGTTGTTGCTTGTGGCAATGGTTTGCCATTCTTGTTCGGTATTACTAGATAGGTTGTCTCTATTAGAGAGACGTGTTTGTGAGTTAGAGCAGCTAGATCAGCATAGACAGGGTTTGGTTACTTTAGATGTGTCAGGGTTTCCTGATAGTATCAGATGCAGGACTGATAGCAGTCCTGCTAGCGATAGCTCTAGTTGTGGCTCAACTGTCTCGGCAGTTGTTGCAAAGAGTGATATGTTTGAGCCGGTCCGCGGCGCAGGCGTGCAGGCAGGGGAAGTCTTCGGTTGTCCGCCCCTGTCCGCGGTCACCCTCTGACCGCGAACCGGTTTTCGGCGCTTTCAAGTCCGCTTGTCCGCGCTGATCACCGGCCTGTTTCCTCTGCGCCTGCCAACCTGAGCAAGCATCGCACTCTGGTGATAGGAGACTCCATTACCCGCAATGTTAGACTTGAGACGCCAGCCATTGTCCACTGTTTACCGGGGCCAGAGCTTCCGACATAGAGGCTAATCTTAGGTGCTGACATCACACAGGGAGGGAGAGTTTCCTCAGACACATACTGGCACTACATACAAGCAGATAGTTATTCATGTCGGCACCAATAATGTGAGAATGAGGCAGTCAGAGGTAACCAAAGATAGCCTAGCCAGGACTCTTGAACTAGGGAACAAGATGAGTCGGCATCGATTAATTGTCTCTGGCCCTCCCGTAAGGGGTAGTGATGAACAGTATAGCAGATTAGTTTCCATGAACCGGTGGCTGGCCCGGCATTGTAGTCAGAAAGGTTATGGTTTCGTGGATAACTGGCCTTCTTTCTGGGGCCGCCCAGGCCTGCTGAGGGCAGACGGCCTGCATCCTACTGGACATGGTGCTGCCATTTTGTCTAGTAATATAGACAGGTGCATTCGGTGCATTTGACACAAGGAATCTCAGCAGGTCGCAGGAATTAGAGAACCTGCTAGTCATGATAGTGCGGGTGTGGAACTGGATAATGTAGAAGCTTTTAGTTGTCTGGTTAGGCCGTGTTATCCTGATGTCTACTGCCTAAATCTGTTATTTAGTCCTCAAACACATCTGAAAACTCACAGAGTCAGTGACCCAAAAGCATCCTGTCCTCATGTTATTATAACTCAGAGGCAATCTTTTAAACCAAGCAGAATTGTTAGAGCTCGACAACTTTTTCCTGTCGCTATCTCTCCACTGGACCAGCCTTCAAATGTCTGCTCTACATCAAGACTGAAGATCGGTCTCCTGAATGTGCGGTCTCTATCCTCCAAAGCACTCCTAATTAATGATCTTATTGCTTCTCATAGCTTGGATTTACTTTGTCTTTGTGAAACATGGCTTAGGCCAAATGTTTTTCTGCCACTAAATGAAGCCTCTCCCCTGATTATGCGTATGCACAGGTAGGTCGCATACGTCGAAACTTGGTGGTGGTGTTGCAGCCATTTATAAAGCTGCATTTTGCTTTACAGGTACATCATCACAGCCGAAATTTAACTCTTTCAAGTGTTACTCATTAAACATATTTCTTCTCAAATAAACAGAAGGAAGCCATTTTATTTAGCTGTAATCTATCGCCCTCCGGGTCCCTACTCTTCTTTCTTGGATGAGTTTGGAGTTTTCCTCTCGGACTTAATAACCCATGCTGATAACATCCTTCTAGTTGGAGACTTTAATATTCATCTAAATAAGGAGTGTGATCCTCTGGCCAGAGCATTTCAATCACTGCTTGCGACCATGTCTTTCAACCAGTTTGTTCATGAGCCACACACATTAGTGGAAACTATCTTGATCTTGTTTTGGCTCGGGAATAGATGTCTCCAATCTCTTTGTCTCCTCTCTTTCATCTGCTGTCTCAGATCACTCACTGGTAGAGTTCGAGATAAGTTACACATTTCCCTCAAATTCAGACAAATGCGTAGTGTCTACACGGAATTTTAGCGCAGGTGCAATGGAAATGATTGCCACACGGCTGACAGATGTTCTTCCTAATTTAACTCCAACTGGAAACTCAGTAGAGGCCTACACAGAGGAGGTCCATGCTACCCTCTCAGCCATCACCGACTCAGTGGCACCCCTCAGGACAAAGCCCAGACCAACCAGACGACCTCGCCATGGTATAATGAGGAAACGCGAGCTTTGAAACAGGCCTGCAGGAGTTTTGAACGCAAATGGCGCAAGTCAAAAACAAATCTAAATTATCAAAAGTGGTGTTTGTGTGTAAACACCTATAAGCACGCCCTCAGCACTGCAAAGACTACCTATTTTTCATCTCTTATAAGAGAAAACCGGCATAACCCCAGGTTTCTCTTTGGAACAGTTGCTAAACTTATCCAACCAAAAACAACTGAAGACTCCTCTCCCTTTAGTGCACAAGACTTTTTAGATTTCTTTAATCATAAAATTGAAGATATCAGGGATACTATTTTGTTTTTGTCTTCTTTGGCTCCGGGTCCCATTCACTTGGATCCACCGATCTCTCGTCTCTCAGTCTTAGATTCTGTTTCCCTTGATGAGCTGACAAAGGTGGTTTCTTCATGTAAAGCAACTACGTGTCTCCTGGATATCCTGCCAGCAAAACAGCTTAAAGAACTGTGGCCCTATGTGGGGCAAATTATATTAAACATTATAAACTTGTCCCTGTCTACTGGCACCGTTCCTTCCCTTTTCAAACAGGCTGTGGTCAAACCCCTGCTCAAAAAACCTACTTTGGATCCTGGATGCCTAAATAATTTCCGTCCTGTCTCCAATTTACCTTTTCTATCTAAAGTCCTCGAAAAAGTTGTGCTAAAACAACTTACTCTATATCTATCAGAAAATGACCTCCTCGAGCCGTTTCAGTCTGCATTTAGGGCCTCTTATTCCACTGAAACAGCTTTAGTTAAAGTAACAAATGATCTCCTTCTTCAGATGGACGAGGACTCATCGGCTCTACTGTTATTGCTGGATCTCAGTGCTGCATTTGATACGATTGATCATGCAGTGCTAATCAACAGACTTAAAGATGTTTTTGGCATCTCTGGTTCTGCTCTTTCTTGGTTAGAATCCTATCTGTGTGATAGGTCTCATTTTGTCTCTTTTAATAAATCCTTCTCCTCCACGGCACCAGTGAAGTTCGGTGTGCCACAAGGGTCTGTGCTCGGTCCCATACTTTTTTCACTATATGTTACACCATTGGGACAAATCATCAGAAGTTATGGAGTGAACTTCCACTGTTACGCCGATGATACACAGCTGTATCTACCAATAAAAGCAAATAATACTACTGACATCATGCGTAGAGGCCTGCCTCGTTTCAATTAAAACATGGATGTCTCAAAACTTCCTCCATTTGAACGCGGATAAAACAGAGCTCTTGTTAATTGGTCCTGCCAGTCATCGGCACAAGTTCAACAATCTTACTGTCTCAATCAACAACTGTGTGTTGGAGCACGGAAAAACTGCGAGGAACCTCGGTGTAATTTTGACCCCACACTATCTCTGCAGCAGCACATTAGTGAGGTCACTAAATTGGGCTTTTTCACTTGCGGAATATCTCACAAATTCGCTCCTGCCTCTCTTTAGCTGATGCTGAAATTCTCATTCATGCATTTGTCACATCCAGGCTGGACTACTGTAATGCGTTATTCTCTGGACTGCCGAAGAAAAGTACTCACAGTCTACAAATGGTCCAAAATACAGCCGCCAGACTTTTAACAAAGACCAGGAAGTTTGATCACATTACTCCGGTCCTGGCTTCATTACACTGGCTTCCTATTCATGTTAGAGCTGATTTCAAAGTTCTCTTGTTAACCTATAAAATCCTTTGTGGACGCGCCCTCTTACCTATCTGACCTTATCACCTGGTATACTCCAGCTCGTACCCTTCGCTCTCAGGACGCTGGCCTCCTTCAACTTCCTCGAATAAAGAAGAAGTCTGCTGGCTACAGAGCCTTTTCTTATAGAGCCCCATTTTTGTGGAATGGGCTCCCGGTGGAAGTGCGGCGATCTGACTCTGTTGAGATTTTCAAAAGCAAACTCAAAACTTACTTATTTCACCAAACGTATGGAGACTGATTGATCATAGGGTTAGGTTTACACTGGTTGTAGCTGTAGGTACACACTCAACCGCTGATATTATTATTACATCTGCCTATTATCAGTAGTATTTAGCACTTTTGTTTTTCTCCTTTCTACCTCCTCCTAGGGTGGACGCAAACCTCTGATCTGCTGGTGATGTGTACTGCCCCACCCCCCCCTGACTCTGCTCCAGTGTGAGGACCCACAGCTCATCTTTCATCTACCTTGATAATGGCTGAGGTCCCATCCACCTTACATACACAGACAGAGTGGACACTGGACGCTGTCAACATAAATGTTTTTGTGAATATGTTTTGTATTTTATGTATTTTTTTTTCAACTGTCCTGGACACATTTTTGCACGGCCTGTCCGTCCTGGGAGTGGATCCCTCCTTCTGTGGTTCTCCCTGAGGTTTCTCTTTTTTCCCGGCTGGGTTTTTTTGGAGTTTTTCCTCACCCTGATGGAGGGTCTAAGGACAGGGGATGTTGTCTAGTACAGTCTGTTAAGCCCTTTGAGGCGGCTGTTGTTGTGATATTGGGCTATACAAAAATAAATGTCTTGTCTTGTCTTGTCTGGTGTAACACTTGTAGGTGCCTTCATCCTGGAGCTTCACGTCTCTGAGCAGCAGTGAGGCGTTTCCTCTGGAGATCTGATCCACAAACAGAGAGGTCCGGTTTTTAAACTCCTGGTCCTGGAATTGGACCTGGTCCTTTCCCATGTTGTAGCTGTGAACTGGAACATCTCCTGGAGTCTTGTACCAGTGGATGACAGGTCTGGGGTCTCTCTGAAAGCTGCAGGGCAGGATACACCTCTCGTTGAAAACACAGGACACTTGAGTATCTGAGAAACGAGACATATTCAGGACAAAGGTCTGCGAAGTGTGTGTGTGTCTGTCCGTTCGTCCATTGTGTAAAGCAACTTTGTGCCTCCTGGATATCCTGCCAGCAAAACGGCTTAAACAACTGTGGGGCAAATTAAACATTATTAACAGGCTGTGGTCAAACCTTGCTCTAGGTCCTGAATGCCTGAATAATTTCCATCCTGTCTCCAATTTACTTTTCCTATCCAAAGTCATTGAAAAAGTTGTGTTGACTTTCTCTATCTATTGGGAAATGATCTTCTCGAGCCGTTTCAGTCTGCATTTAGGGCCTCTTATTCCACTGAAATGGCTTTAGTTGAAGTGACTAAAGATCTCCTCCTTCAGATGGACGAGGACTCATCGGCTCTACTATTATTGCTGGATCTCAGCTCAGAACTTCCACTGTTATGCCGATGATACACAGCTGTATCTACCAATAAGCGAATAATACTACTGACATCATGCGTCTAGAGGCCTGCCTCGTTTCAATTAAAACATGGATGTCTCAAAACTTCCTCCATTTGAACTCGGATAAAACAGAGCTCTTGTTAATTGGTCCTGCCAGTCACAAGTTCAACAATCTTACTGTCTCAATCAACAACTGTGTGTTGGAGCACGGCAACACTGTGAGGAACCTCGGTGTCATTTTTGACTCCACACTATCTCTGCAGCAGCACATTAGTGAGGTCACTAAACTGGGCTTTTTCACTTGAGGAATATCTCAAAACTCCCTCCTGCCTCTCTTTAGCTGATGCTGAAATTCTCTTTCATGCATTTGTCACATCCAGGCTGGACTACTGCGTTATTCTCTGGACTGCCGAGGAAATGTACTCACAGACGACAAATGGTCCAAAATACAGCCGCCAGACTTTTGATTCCTTCCTCGAATAAAGATGTGGAATGTGCTCCAGGTGGAAGTGCGGCGATCTGACTCTGTTGAGGCTTTCAAAAGCAAACTCAAAACATACTTATTTCACCAAACGTATGGAGACTGATTAATCGTGTGTTTTTCTGTAGTTACATGTTCACACTGGTTGTAGCTGTAGGCACATGCTCAACCTCTCATTACATCATTACACCCACCTATCTTATTTAGCAGTTTTTCTTTTACTTTCTCCTCCCAGGGTTCACACAAACACAGTGGACACTGGACTGTTTTGGTTTTAATTCCTTTTTTATATACATTTTATTTCTGTGTTGGTTTCAACTGTCCTGTATTTCTGTGTTTAAAGCTGCCCTGGACACATCCACTGAGCGGCCTGTTTTTCCTGGGAGTCGACCCCTCCTTCTGTCGTTCTCCCCAAGTTTATTTTATTTTATTATTTTATTATTTTCTGATGTTTATTCTTTTTACTTTTCATTAACCTAATGGAGGGTCTAAGGACAGGATATGTTGTCTAGTGCAGTCTGTTGAGCCCTTTGAGGCGGTTGTTAGTCTGATATTGGAAAATTGGGAAACCATTAAATAGTGTCTTATTTTTAAAATTCACCTCCTGAGCGGCCCGGTCTGTGGAGCTGAGTGTGTTCATGTAAAACAGTCTAAACTACAGTCAACACTCCTCATTATAAAACCTTTTGATATAAATCAGTCTAAAGTTCATCAGAAATTAGCCCCTTGTTAAACTCCTTCCTGAATCACATTTTACTCATTTAACTTTAGAAACCCATTTCAAAATAAAATCTTAAATAAAATCAACTTACCTTCTCCTTTTGTAGTCGTCCATAGAAGCACAAAGAGAAGAGTCGCTGCCTGTCTTGACAACATTTTGAGTTTAACTTGTGTCCTCTCCAGGTTTACAGTAAAAGGGAAATTATAATGTCATGTTGAAACCAATCCCACTGAAGTGGTTAAACAGAAACAGACTGTAGTTGAATCCACCACAGCACAGTTTCTGTTCTGAATGTTGTAAATGTTCAGTTATAATGACTCAGATGTAGTTAGTGTGGTTTTGGAGAAGAGAAAGAGGACTGGACAAAAACTCACTTCTCTTTTTCCTTTTTGCTCTTGTCTGGGTCCTTTCTTCGTGAGTAGCACCAAACTGAAACTCTAAAGGGTCATCGGTACCTTCTGTCGACTCTGTTGACCTCGCATCAGTAAAAATGAAAATCCTTCCCAAGCTGAACTATTTATTCTTTAACACACCAGTTCCACCTCCAGATAAATGTCAGTGTTGGTCATCTTACTTCAAAAAAGTAATTAGTGACAGTTACAAATTACTTCTCCCAAAAAGTAACTGAGTTAGTAACTCAGTTACTTCATTGTAAAAGTAACTCAGTTACTCAGCAAAGTAACTGAAGTTATTTTTTATTTTCAATAAGAGCTTAAACATCAAAGATGTTTAAATAAACTGAAGAATAAAAACTCTATATACAGTATTTTAGAACATTTGGTATTTATTTGAACTCAGTAGATTGCACTCTGCCATATAATATACATAGAAATAAAACATATAAAAAATAACTACTGAAAATAAAATTGAAGTGCAAAATTAAGTCACACAAATGTAAACTTTTGTAAAAAGAAACAAAGGAAGATCTGGCCAATAAGAAGTGCAAATCTCTGTGACTGTAAATTATTGCACAAACAGAACACAATTCAACTCTCTGTAGATTAACATGTTCATTCTCAAAGAAAATGAATAATGCATAAATCTATTCTAAAATACACATCACTTTCTGAAATTATTTAGTGAACTACAGAAAGAGACAAAAAGAGTTAAACTTTCAGGCGTCAACCTCAAACAGACACGAGACACAGGCCTCAGGACGTCCACTGCAGACGTGTGGACATGAACTTCACTTTCCCAGTTTGGATCTGATTTATTTGTTTTTGTAAATACCAGATCATTGGGTGATGCACAACAGAAATGGAAAAAGATAAAACGGTCTAAGCAGCAACTTTTCAGGTTCTGGCAGTTCTTAGACGTTGAGTTACAGATGAATAGTAGTCGTCAGGATTGTTCGATAACCACCTACCTTCCTGTTGAAGGAGGACCGCTGTACCACTGAGCCACTGCTCGTCTGAGTTTCCTCTTTCATGCTGCTCAAACGTGACGGTCACCCCAAAAATATCTTGTAGTTTAACTGAATTATCCTCCTGGGATTAATAAGGTTTTTTATTTTTATTTTATGGGACCAGGACTTCCCAATTCCTGTCAGGAAACTCTAAGCTCCTTAGGGCTGTGTAGCAAGTATTTAGTAAAAAGAGAGCGTTACGCTGTGTGATAAAGTTTAATTCCACCTTATTGAGGAAAACAATCAGTAACTCTAATACAGGACACGCTGGAGGGACTATGTCTTTCTGCTGAACTGTGAACCTCAGTGTTCCCCGGAGGAGCAGGAGGAAGTGTCTAGGAGCAGGAAATCTTCTCATTGGCATTCTAGTTTCCCTTGTTTCAAACACAACCCTGCCCTCTTCATCACACTGTGAGATGCATTTATGCCTGAGACAATATTTTGAACACTAATACCAGGAAGAGCTGGGACAAGGTGGGCTGTAGCCCTGAAGTACTGACTGTTGGAGCTGTTGAAACATTAACATTAACTCCGGGAAGGTTATGGGAAAAGCCTGATATCTTGTCCTCCATCTAACTCCTCTCTTCTTATCATCCGTCATTACTCAAGTAAAAGAACAGTGTTGCTGTAACTTAATGTCCCAAATGTGATGTTCCTGTAGCAGCCGACACTGACTAAAGCAGGGGTCTCAAATGACTCGGGGGCCGCAGGAGGCAGAGTCTAGGTGAGGCTGATCAGGTCTTCCACAAAAAAAGCTTTGTTAAATCCTCTCAAACGTCATTAAGTTTTTTAACTTCAATGGGTTCTTCTGAACCTGAGCTATCCTGAACTTAAATGGAACATTGAAGAACATGAATGAGGCTGAGTGGCCCCATTGGATGTCCACTCCCCTCGGTGATATTGTCAACAGAACATCGGCGTTAATTTACAGATTTGTCATGATAACTGTTATAGGAATATTTTATATCCATATATTTAACCAGAGAGACACGGAGACCGATTATAATTTAACAAGCAATGGTCAAGTTTTAATCCTTGCAAGGATGAGCAAAGCAGACACAGTTACAAGGGAACGGCAGGAGGTTTGCTCTCAGATGTAAACATGACATGAGATTATATACAACACAGTGACGGTCTTAGTGAGAGGCGTTCACAATGGTCCAGGTGCAAGAGTCCGTGACAAGCCATGTTTCAGTCTTGTTATGTCTACTTCCTGCTTGGATTAGAGCGAAGGACATGACATGAATTTGACATGACCTGAGGAGAACTATAAGCCCCCAGTAACTCCAAACATAGGAATTAAAATTATTATAACAATAACACATCCACATGGATAGTGGCGGTCAACTTTCAAACAAAATCAGCCCATTTCTAATGATGGGAAAACAAAATACAATCCACATGATCCCAAATCCAAGGCCAGTAACATTAAAGTCCAGCTCAAGGTCAAACATGCTCATTTCAAATACAGTAAGAAGCAGTAATCTTAGGACGGCTCTGTAATGTTACACAGGCTCCTCCAAAGTTGTTAAATGTTTCTCTGCCTTCATCAAACCCAGTCGAGGACCCGCCCCAGGAGCCATATCCTCCACTGAGATGCTAGGTTGGTTCATTTCCAGCACAAAAGAAACCTTCCACAAACAACGTGGTAACGTGCCATTCATTTAAAACTCGCAGAGTGCACTAACATTACACTTTCATTTCGTCCTGCGGGCTACAGTTGGCCCCCCGAGGACTAAAGTCTTTCACTTTCTGTGCTTTTACACTGTTTTAAGAGTGGTACATCTCTGCAGTTGTGTCTGACTCCAAATGCACTGCCCTGTCCTCGTCACATCCACATTCTACCTGTTTCATTCTCCATTTGGGGTTTAATCTTTCAGTTCAGTTTGTCTTCATTAAAGCAACACAACAGTTCAGTAAAAGACACCAGCGTTCACTCACCTGATCCTTCTCCAGGAAATCCAAAGAGAAACACTTAACACTATAGACACTAAAACTTGTATGTGCCTGTGTCTAAACCCAGTTTGACTTAATATTTTGTTTTAAGAGTGTCATTTTGTTGTATAAGTGTCACAGACTCAACTCACCTTATGACACACCAGATAGAGTCACAGCAAGACTGTAACAGGAAAAAAAAGAGAAAAAAGAAAATGAAGACTGCCAAACAGAGCCTGTAGTTTGAATATAGTTTATATGGAATAAAACCAAGATCTGTTTGTGCAAAGTCTGTTCTGGACCAATCATGTTCACAGCTGGAGATGAAACGTGTCCATCTTTGCACCAATCTTACATACTCAGTAAAAACATTGGCCAGTAGGGGCCCCAAACAGATCCTGCACGTGTCCTTAATGTGTCCAAAGACAATACGCCTATATTTAAGAGAATAAAGCTACAGTAAATTTGTGATAGAGATTGAGAGGTCATCTAAAATGTTTTTTTTTATTAATTTTACTTATATTACATGGTTCTTTAAAAAAGTTTAATGTAAAAAACATTGATGTGTAAATGTATAAGTTTTAAGACAGTGGTCAACTTTTTAAGTCTTACATCAAGAATAAAACTGATTTGAAAACTCATGACCTCTAAACATTTCATGTTGTTTGACTGACTTTGAGGTAAACTGTTTCAGCGTAAGAACATATAAAAGTGTCTACAGAAACATTTAAAAACCAAGTGTAATTAATGTCTCCTTGTTTGTTCTTTAAAGTTGAATAAATAAAGCTTTAGTTAATGCAGCGACAGGTGCTATAGAAAATCCACGCCATTCTATTTCCACAAAGGTCAAAGGTCAGGTTTCTTCAGCAGTTTGTTCTTCGGGACAGTCACCACAGGCTCCGTTTGGGAGCAGCTGGGTGTTTGTATCAGTGACATCATCACCGTTTCCCTGAAGAACCAGAGAAATTTACAGATGTTCAACATTATTATTTCATCCAAGTACAGAGGAGGTGGGATATGTAAAAATCAAACCTGTGAGAGTTCAGAGGGCTGCTGGTTTCCACGAGTCTGTTCAGTGAGAGAAGATATATTTGTACAGTTCTACTTAAACTAAAAGTGTCTGATCCATGTCTGACGCTTCTACACTTCCACTTCCAGGGGCGCAAGCAGATATATAAAAATCTATGGATCTGAAAAGATTTGAAAAATGACTGAAGTCTTTGTTGAAAAACTGGTTATATTTTATGAAATAATAGTGATTTTGGCAGATTTGTGGAGAATTCTTACTCTTTTGAGAAACACACCACAAAACTGACATTTGTCAAAATCAATGAGAAAAACTAAACTGATGTGAGCTGCACTCAAAGATTTGAGCCAGAGTCAACAAGAAAAACGGTCACAAAATAAACAGGCTCCAGCCTTGTCCAAAAAGAAATCTGAAGAAACAATGCGAACCAAACAAATCTCAAACTAACCTCATTTAAACTGTTTGATTCAACAAAAATAATCAGTAATTTTAACGGTGGTGGCTGCTCAAGACTGAGCTTGTGTTAAACTGGAACACTGTCATTTTGAGTGACATACAAAATGTTTTACTATAAACTTAAATAGCCATTTTCCCACAGACTTCTACATCTAAGAGTGACACGGTCAGAATCTGTGTCAACTCAACCCCAAACACAAAGAAATTTGACAGAAATCAGTCAAAATGTTCAGGTCTTAACAGTGAGTGACAGGAATAAACGTTAGTGTCAATTTTCTACGAACCATTAGATGTTTACAGCACGGGACCAAGAAGCTTAGGATGAAGATGAACAGACCGAACAGCAGGACTCCAAGCACAACATATTCTGTGGTTGAAAGTGGACCTGAGAGATCTGCAGCAGAAAAATATATTCAAATAATCCACAGAGATAATCTTGTAATTATTTCTTTACCTAGACCTAGACTTTACCTTTGAGAATTGTTTCTGCTTTTATGACGACCGTTCTGCTGATGAGAGTGTCTCTGTCAGAGCTGAGGACACAGCTGTAGACTCCCTGATGACCTGGGTCCAGGTTCTTTAAAGTCAGGCCGGACTCTGAGACCTCCTCCACAAACTGTCTCCAGGATTCATTATAAACTCTGTTGGTCCCAGTCTGAGTTAAAATGATCTCATTGTGGTTGAGTTTCCAGATGAGGCTCTTTATTGAAGCCTTGGAGGCAGAGCAGGGGACTGTGACTTCATTTCCTGAAATAATTTTGTGACCTACAGCAACAGACAAAACAAAAAAGTAAAAAAAAGTCATGGCAGTAGTTTGTACATTACATTTACATGCCTCAGAGACACCAGCTTGTGTTCAACCCTGAGAACCATCAGGGTGATGCAAGGACACCCTCCACCTGAAAGAGCTAAGGTTATCACTAAGGAATGATCAAAATTCCCAGAGGAGACATGCTGGTCAGCATTTATAGGTTTGATTATAGTTCGATTGCTGTAATGGCCAATGAAGGCTTTTCTATTGATTATTGAGAAGGTTAATATTTTGGACATGCCACTTTTTGTTCAAATGTGAATAAAAGCTGAGAAATATATTCTCTACAACAATAACTTTGATTCCAAAATTTACCAGGGGTATGAATCATTTCAGGTCTGACTGTACATCTTTGGCAAATAAAGACCATATTAAAGGAGCTCCTACATTTTCATCCTTAGCCACTTCCTTCTTTACTGAAAGGAAATGGCTTCCCATAATTCCTTGCAACCACTACATTTTTCTGTGTCCAATGAGTTAAAGTGACTGCACTAACCATTATTCTATCAATCTGTGTTTCAACCACAGTTTATCAAAGACATGGCTCTGGAGACACAGTGTCCTGAGTCTGTGCTTAAATCCACTACAGAGAGGCATTAGAGGTACTCACTTATTCTGTCTCTGTAACACTCGTATTCAGGCCACTCTGGTTTTAGACTTAGACAGACTTTATTGATCCACAAGGAAAACTGTCACTGTAGCTCAATTGCACTTGAGAAAAACCTATCAATAGGTATAAAATGTCAATTTCCCCCAGTGCATTATAAAATGTTATCTGGACTTGAGCAGGCCTACCTTCACTTTACTTGTGTTGAACTAATGTTAGTACTCACGCTGCAGCCTGTAGGTGGCGCTGCTCCAGCTGTGCTCAGTGCTGATGTTACAGCTGTGTTCCTCTGGAGGCTTGTGTGAAAGTGTGACAGAGCTGAAGATGGAGTAAAGACCCTTCTCTGAGACACTGACTGATGTTTTGGGCTCAACATCAGGAGGTGGAGGCCTCAGAGACCAGCTCACATCAGGTTTTGGGTAAATATCTTTGGAGCTGCAGATCAGTTCATCTCCTCTCTGCTCTATGTTCACAAAACTAACAGAAGCTGCAACAAAAGACTTCAGTTAAAAGCACCAAGACTCAGCTCCATCAGAAGAAACTTTTAAAATATAGTATTTTTCTCACCTCTCACTCTCAGATCGATAAAGGACTCTTTGCCTTCACTGTTGACTGTGCTGGTGTAACACTTGTATGTGCCTTCATCCTGGAGCTTCACGTCTCTGAGCAGCAGTGAGGCGTTTCCTCTGGAGATCTGATCCACAAACAGAGAGGTCCGGTCTTTAAAGTCCTGGTTCTTGAATAAGTCCTGGTCCTGACCGTAGAAGTAGCTGTGGATGAAAGACTCCTCTAGAGTCTTATACCAGTAAATGACAGGTCTGGAGCCGCTCTGAAAGCTGCAGGGCAGGACACAGCTCTCGTTGAAAACACAGGACACTTCAACATCTGAGAAACATCAGAGATAAATAATCAATAGTCTTTGTTCAGAAGTAGTTGTAGACATCATTAAGACTTTATTATCCTATAACCTGTGATAAAATGTCTGTGGTTGAGGTCTAATACATTCACACTGACGTCAAAACACTTTCAAAAGCCCAATTTAGACACAAAAAATGTGAATGAACAACAGTTTTGGCAAAAGACAGAATGTATTAAAGTTCCAAGATAAGGAACATTAGTGAGTGGTTACACACATTTCATTTGTTTTTTGTCTATTTTTTGTTCAAATAATAAATAAAAATGCCTAGAATAAAACACAAAAACAAGAATGTCTCAAAATTGTATCCTTAAAGTGTTCTTTTAAAATCCTTCCTTCATTTTCCATTTAGGGTTTCTTCAGTGAAACATACAGAGTTTGTAAAGAGTTGTTCTTCTCACTGTTTTGAAAAACATGACACAAAACAATGAGCTTCAGCTGAAAAACTGTTCAGACTGACTTCTCTTTCAGGAAAAGATTTAATGCAAATGACTGAGACCTACATGTGTCTGTCTCTGACACAGCCAGCCTCTCACATTCATCCACTTTAGAAAGTCCTACTGACTTCAGCCTGTGTTTGGATGAAACAACGACAGAAATGTGACACATTCAAGAGAAAAGTCTTGAGTTTGGAGGAATATTATACCATTATATTATAATATATATATTGTTGTAAATTAAAGCACTTAAACCTATTCTTGAACAAAGCACTATTTAAGCCACTTTGAAAAAGGAGCTTGATAAAGGTCTGGGCTTAGGGTCATTTGTATAAAAATATCTTTTGTATTGGTTTAGACAATTGCAGACAAAACAAATTAAAGAAACAACAGCCATAAATCTAATCTTTAAAGGATATTTGAGCAGATTTATGCAGAGCTTTTGTATTAAACAGGTTCTGGCAGTTCTTAGATGTTGAGTTACAGATGAATAGTAGTCGTCGGGATTATAAACTCTCGTTCAGCTCTTTCTAAACAAATGTGTGTCGAGTAATTCAGGAAGTCACTTGAAATTTAAACATCCTATTTTTTATTTAGGTCTTTGTATTAAAAAAAATATACCCTCTCCTTTTGTAGTAATCCACAGAAGGACGAAGATAAAGACAACGGCCTGTTTTAAAGACATTTTTATTCACCTGGACAGCGATACATTAAAAAGACTGGTACAAAAGGGAGTGGCATGATCAGCTGATCTGAGTTGATCATACACAAACCTACATGAAAACACGTTTATTTGCATTAATTCAATATAATAATGTTATAAAAGCATGAGTGCTGAGTTTTAGCGGATCTTACTCAGCTACATATTTAGTTTTTTTCTGTCACATTCAGCAGTTATGTACTAAAAATTCTTAGCAAATTAAATCACTGAACTTTAGAAACTCTCTTAAAAATATAATCCACTGACCTTCTCCTTTTGTAGTCGTCCACAGAAGCACAAAGAGAAGAGTCACTGCCTGAACTGAAGACATGTTCTCTTTACCTTGTGAGCTCTTTGCGTTTAAATAAAAGGAGAGTTTCCTGGTTATCATTTCATCCTGTTGGCATCAACCCAGCTAAGAGTTCTGGTTAAACAGGAACACTGTCCTGTCTTTACAGAAACCTTTTATTGTCAGACAGACGTTGAATCCACCACAGCACTGTTTCTGTTCTGAATGTTAATGTTCAGTTTTAAAAAGACTCAGATGTAATACAAAAAAAGAGGACTGGACAAAAACTAGTTTGTATAGATCCTTTTCAGACGTGTGTGGAAAATCTCATTTCTTTTTTCCCTTTTTGCTCTGGTCTGGGCCCTTTCTTCTGCAGCAGCTCCTGAAGCTAGAATTAAAGCTCACCTGATCATTTCTTTGAGCTCAGAAGCTGCTGGAGTCCTTCATAGTTCATTTAATTCATATCTACAGAGTCACATTCAACACAGTGTAGAAATTATTCATATCTACAGAGTCACATTCAACATAGTGTGGAAATGATTCATATCTACAGAGTCACATTCAACACAGTGTGGAAATGATTCATATCTACAGAGTCACATTCAACACAGTGTAGAAATTATTCATATCTACAGAGTCACATTCAACACAGTGTGGAAATGATTCATATCTACAGAGTCACATTCAACACAGTGTGGAAATGATTCATATCTACAGAGTCACATTCAACACAGTGTGGAAATTATTCATATCTACAGAGTCACATTCAACACAGTGTGGAAATTATTCATATCTACAGAGTCACATTCAACAGTGTGGAAATGATTCATATCTACAGAGTCACATTCAACACAGTGTAGAAATGATTCATATCTACAGAGTCACATTCAACACAGTGTGGAAATGATTCATATCTACAGAGTCACATTCAACACAGTGTGGAAATGATTCATATCTACAGAGTCACATTCAACACAGTGTGGAAATTATTCATATCTACAGAGTCACATTCAACACAGTGTGGAAATGATTCATATCTACAGAGTCACATTCAACACAGTGTGGAAATGATTCATATCTACAGAGTCACATTCAACACAGTGTGGAAATGATTCATATCTACAGAGTCACATTCAACACAGTGTGGAAATGATTCATATCTACAGAGTCACATTCAACACAGTGTGGAAATTATTCATATCTACAGAGTCACATTCAACACAGTGTGGAAATTATTCATATCTACAGAGTCACATTCAACACAGTGTGGAAATGATTCATATCTACAGAGTCACATTCAACACAGTGTGGAAATGATTCATATCTACAGAGTCACATTCAACACAGTGTAGAAATGATTCATATCTACAGAGTCACATTCAACACAGTGTGGAAATGATTCATATCTACAGAGTCACATTCAACACAGTGTGGAAATGATTCATATCTACAGAGTCACATTCAACACAGTGTGGAAATTATTCATATCTACAGAGTCACATTCAACACAGTGTGGAAATTATTCATATCTACAGAGTCACATTCAACAGTGTGGAAATGATTCATATCTACAGAGTCACATTCAACACAGTGTAGAAATTATTCATATCTACAGAGTCACATTCAACACAGTGTGGAAATGATTCATATCTACAGAGTCACATTCAACACAGTGTGGAAATGATTCATATCTACAGAGTCACATTCAACACAGTGTGGAAATTATTCATATCTACAGAGTCACATTCAACACAGTGTGGAAATGATTCATATCTACAGAGTCACATTCAACACAGTGTGGAAATGATTCATATCTACAGAGTCACATTCAACACAGTGTGGAAATGATTCATATCTACAGAGTCACATTCAACACAGTGTGGAAATTATTCATATCTACAGAGTCACATTCAACACAGTGTGGAAATTATTCATATCTACAGAGTCACATTCAACACAGTGTGGAAATTATTCATATCTACAGAGTCACATTCAACACAGTGTGGAAATTATTCATATCTACAGAGTCACATTCAACACAGTGTGGAAATGATTCATATCTACAGAGTCACATTCAACACAGTGTGGAAATGATTCATATCTACAGAGTCACATTCAACACAGTGTGGAAATTATTCATATCTACAGAGTCACATTCAACACAGTGTGGAAATTATTCATATCTACAGAGTCACATTCAACACAGTGTGGAAATGATTCATATCTACAGAGTCACATTCAACACAGTGTGGAAATGATTCATATCTACAGAGTCACATTCAACACAGTGTGGAAATGATTCATATCTACAGAGTCACATTCAACACAGAGTAGAAATTATTCATATCTACAGAGTCACATTCAACACAGTGTGGAAATGATTCATATCTACAGAGTCACATTCAACACAGTGTGGAAATGATTCATATCTACAGAGTCACATTCAACACAGTGTGGAAATTATTCATATCTACAGAGTCATATTTAGGGCAAGACACTTAACCCACCTTGCCTCCAGTGTCCGTAGCTCTGGTGTATGAGTGTGTGTGACTGTGGAAGTGTTGGTGGTGGGAGAAGGTTGAGCACCGTTTGTGTGGCAGCCCCCCTCTGTCTGCCCCAGGAGTGGATGTGTGTGAATAGGGTGAGTAAAAGCACCATGTAAAGTGCTTTGGGAGCCCGAGAAGGGTGCAGGAAAGTGTTATATAAATGCATGTCATTTACCATTGTTCCATGTACTTTATTGTGAGTAAATTATAAAAAGACTAGGTTAGATCCAATTTTATTTAAAACTGAAAGTGAAACACAGATCAAACATATCAACAGCAAAGGTTTTTACAGCAAACCAGTCCAACAACAACTGTTGAGAAAACAATATTACCTTAGGGTAGATTTTTATTTTATTTTATTTATTATTTTTTTTATTTAACCAGGATAGTCCCACTGAGATTACAAATCTCTTTTGCAGGGGAGTCCTGGCCCCATGTGTGTTTGGGGGGACTGTTGCACACTTTCTTCAGTTCATTTAAATCTGTAACTGCTCCTTAACATGAAAATAATAGTTCACACCTGCATTTAATGTCACTTTTATATCACCATAAGCTGTATTTATTACTGTAGTTTGTTCTTATGAAACTAAAGTGCATGTTGTGCTTATTTGTAATTAATGCAACTCTGGAAACCTGAATTTTCCTTTGGATCAATAAAGAATCTAATCTAATCTAATTTCATCTGATGGAAGATTTATTCTGGTGAATATACAGTACACACATCCAATAAACAAAACTTTATTCTTTTATTTATAAAACGAGAACATACATCTGCAGTAACAGATAAATCCAGTCAGGTATTATTATTATTCACAGAGCATAAAGCACTTATATAATAAACACATTAAACATTATAAATACTGAGGATTGAGCAGAAGACACTGGAGTCTTAGTAAACACATCTTCAGTTCAAGTTTTCTCCAGAGCTTTATGAATAAAAGGTCAAAGTGAAACAGACTTTTCCACTCAGTCTGAGAATCCACCCAAAGTGCAAATAAGAAATACTCTTACTGTTCTTTACTGTTTTAAATACTATGAAAAGGAAAGTTCAAGTCTCATTTTATCCTTCAGTGAAATATTTTCCGACTGACAACAGACTCCAACATAAAGTGCATCAGTGTTTGAGACGGGAGCTAATGAAAGTGTGCAGTTTTATTCAAAGGTCATTATGGCTCAGAAAGAGTTTAGGAAGAGTTTTTTCACAGAGGCAGTATTTCATTATGGACTGATCTAATCCCGACTCTGGAAGACTGTCTGATAGTTTATTCTGATGTGAGCCTCATGTTTCTCCTGGTGCGTGTGCCCTGGTCCTAGTGACCTATAATCAGCCCCAGTGTCTCAGCAGTGAGGTCAGAAAAGCTTTGGATTCAACTGGACTGAACACTGTCTATGAAACATCTTCCTCAGTCAAAATGCACTTTATGTTGGAGTAAACCAGTTTTTCTTTTCTCTTTATCAAACCAGCAGAGCTCTGTGGTCTATCAGAGGTCCTCAGGTCAGAGGTCAAGGTTTACATGATTGTTCTTTTACAGCAGCTGTTCCTAGACTTTGTAAAACTTTACGTACATCACTGAACTAAACGTCTGAGCTAAAGCTAAATAAGGCCTCTTTATTTATAAACTTAGAGATTTTACATTTTAGATCATACATAGACTAATATTTATAATAAAAAACAAATAGTATTTAAAACACAATCCAAAAATAAGTGCTTGAGTTTAAAATGGAAGAGAAAGAATGATTTAAAGTAGCAACAATAACTGGATATGGCTGCCTTTCTCTTTAAAACGGATAAAACACTGAAGACTGTTTAATCAGAAGTGATTCAAACAAAAGCAGAGTAACACATTCTGTGAGGTTCTCGGTCATCCAGGTCATCTTGACAAAAGGGTCAAAGCAAAGGCATCTGGAGTAGGTTTTCAAGGTGAAGACTTTTCCAAGAAACTTCATCAATTCAACTGAAAGAGAGCTGCGCTTTACCTCTAGAGGGAGGAGTTTCCCCTGAAACTAAACCTGATTGGACCAGCCTGTTCTGGTCTCAGAGTCGTTAACTCTGAAAGGACAGTGTGACTCTGAGAGTCGTTAGTGACACTGTTCATTCAGGTGTTGTTTTAGAGTGAAACTGTTCTGGTTTAGGTTTCAGAACACTGTCGTAAATACAAGATGAATCTGTTCAGAGAGGGCTTTTCCATTTGAACAAAAAAGGCTTCCCTCACACCTCTCTGGACAAAAGGTGGAGGTGCAGACTTCTGAGCCGATAAATCCTCTTGTGAAGCTGTTTAGTTTCTCCAACAGAACCATCACTGCTTTCTTTAGAGACAAAACATCTTCACCTGAAAACTGAGTCCAGATACTTTTGCTTTAACCTTGTCTTCATGAGGACCTGAAAACTGAAAACCTTCACAGACATCTTTAGATGGTGTAACACTTTAGATTAGTTTTGTTATTTGTGTGAACTATGGACACCTAAGGTCTGGACCGGTCTCACGAGACGTTAACGCTCTGTTCTATAAAGACGTCCGTTCATTGTTGGCACTGCCAAAGAAAAGCATTAGGCTCCTTTACAAGTTTTATATTTTGTGCTTCTAGTCTCAACAAAACACTTTGGCATCACAGTTTTGTTTTTGTCTCAAGAAAAGGCAGCACAAAAAACGTACCTAAATAAACATACAACAGAGTTTCTTCATTAAAATAAATAAAACAATAAAGTATAAAAAAATAAAGTGAAATAAATCCAACTCATAGAAATATTATTCTGTTTGAAAAGTTGTAACTATAGTGTGTTTAAAGCTGAACGTGTGTGTTCACTTTTGAAGCAACACAAGGAAAATGCATGAATTCCTCTGGTCACCGGAGCGGGCGAGGCCGTGAGAGGTGGAGGTGGTGGAGGTGCAGAGGGGGACATGTCTGCAGCGGGACAAGGAACAGAGCGAAGTGTGGAGGCTTGAGACCCAGACCCAGGCCACAGCAGGAGCAACACTGAGCGGACAACAGGAGTTAAGTCATGACACACACATAGTGCCACTTAAAAAACACAAAGACAAAACACGGAAGTGAAAATGTTAAACGATCCGAAACCTTGGATACAAAAAAAAGTATTGATTAGTATTTTGCAAAACAATTGTATGTATCTATTAGTACAAGAACTAATAGAGGTCCTTAATATCAGTGTGGTTTTAGCTGCATTAAACTATTGTTTTTATTCTTCTACAGTATCTTGCTTCATCACTGCTGATAATAATAATAATAATAATAATAAGTTTTATTTATATAGCGCCTTTCCAGAGCTCAAGGACGCTTTACAATATACAATAAACAAACAACAATGAGTACAATTGACAAAGAGAGCAGACAGAACAACAATAGACAAAGGAAGAGAAAGAACTGTAACATTCAGAAAACAGGTGTGTTTTGAGCATGGATTTGAATTCAGAGATAGTGTTAACCTGACGGAGTGATAGGGGGAGAGAGTTCCACATTTTGGGCGCAATAACACTAAATGATCTGCCCCCCATTGAAGCAAGGCGATGCCGAGGGACAACGAGAAGGCTGGAATCAGCGGATCGTAAAGAGCGTGTAGGGGTGTAGGGGAGAAGCAGGTTACAGAGGTAGGGGGGAGCAAGGCCGTGCAGAGACTTAAAAGCGAGAAGGAGAATTTTGTATTTGATACGGTGAACCACGGGAAGCCAGTGAAGATCATGTAGGATTGGGGAAATATGTGCAGAACGCTTGGTGTGTGTGAGTAGTCTAGCAGCAGAGTTTTGAATGTATTGTAATTTGGAAATGGAGCTAGCTGGTAGGCCAATGAACAGTGCATTACAGTAATCAAGGCGTGAGGTGACAAATGCATGGATAATGGTTTCAGCATCTGAGATGCTGATAAAGGACGGAGCTGAGCAATGCGACGTAGATGAAAGAATGCCACTTTAGTGATGGAATTAATGTGAGAGTGGAAAGATAGAGAGGGATCAAAAATTACACCAAGATTTTTAACAGTACTAGATGGTTTGATGAAAGAGCCGGCAATCGCACAGGTGAAGTTAGTAGGAATTTTATTAGTGAGTGATGAAGGTCCAGTGAAGATAATCTCAGTTTTGTCCATGTTGAGTTTTAGAAAATTTGAATGAAGCCAGTCTTTTATTTCATGCACACAAGCAGAGATTTTGTCGGTTGTGAGAGATAAAGTTGATGTACAGGTACTATATAATTGAATGTCGTCAGCGTAAAAATGATAATTAAAACCATGACGGCGGAGGATCTGACTAAGAGGTATTATATAAATTATAAATAATAATGGCCCAAGAACGGATCCCTGAGGAACACCTTGCTTCAGGGGAGCATTGGGTGAGCGAAAATTCTGAAGTGAAATATAAAACCGTCTGTCAGAGAGATAAGAGGAAAACCAGGAAAGAGCAGCACCAGAAATACCCACATCCAAAAGGCGCGAAATGAGTAGTCGATGGGAGACGGTGTCGAAGGAAGAGCTGAGGTCAAGCAACAGAAGCATAGACAGAGAACCAGAATCACCAGCGAGAAGCAGATCATTTGTTACCTTGACTAGTGCAGTTTCAGTACTATGCAAAGGGCGAAAACCAGATTGAAATGGATCAAAGAGATTATTTTCAACTAGAAAAGACTGAAGCTGGGAGGCAACAGTGCTTTCCAGTAGTTTAGATATGAAGGGAGATTTGAAATGGGACGATAATTAGATAAGACTGAGGATCAAGGTTGGGTTTCTTGAGGACAGGGGTAACAGCTGCAGTTTTCAGTGACAGAGGAAATGAAGCAGAGATAAGAGATGCATTGATGAAGTGAGAGATAGGTGCAGAAATAACTGAATGGCAGAGTTTCAGTAGAGTGGTAGGAGCGGGGTCAAGATGACAAGATGAAGGATTGGACTTCAAGATTAACTCAGAGACAGAAGAAGGAGTAGACAGAGAGAAAGAAGGCAGGAATTGACCAGGTTGATTCGGCAGGTAACTAATATTAGTTGGATCATGAAAGAGGCACTGGTTTACGGGATCTGATTTTTCTAGAATGTGAGCCAAGAATGAAGTGCAAAGTTCATCAGAAGATAGAGCAACATGAGATAAAGGTTTGGTGAGTTTATTTATTGTGTGGTGATGAGTAACCCTTTCTCTCTGCTACAAATGGAACATTTTATTATCAGGACTTCCTGAAGCTAGATTATTCTCATGCTTTCTTTTAACACAGAAAATGCTCTGTTTAACTCCTTATTCACTTTAATTCTTTATTTTAATTGAACCTCCACTTTGGTCTGCAGTTTTTATCAGACCTCTTAAGTTGCTATTAATACAGCAAAGTTACAGTCCACAACCTGCTATAACCTGCTATTGCTAATAATCTCAACATTTGATTTACATCTTTGGGCTTCAAAGCTTTTGTTTTAGCCTCGAAGGGAGACGGAGCAATCTTCCTACATTTCTTTCTTAACTTTTATTCTATCTCAGATTGACAAATTATAAATTTCTTTACTAATTTTGTTTTTCCTAAATACTACATTTGTAACCCTGATGGAGTCTAACTCACATCCTCGTTGTTTGATCAGACTCAGATCATATACTCACTAGATCTTTGTACTCACTATGTTCAGGTTTACTTTAGATGAAGATAACCTTAGGTCTTTTCAGGAGTCGACTGTTTCTCTTCGTCTCAGTCAGAATATGTAAAACAGAAAAGGTAGCATGAGTCAGAAAAAATACAGAACAAATCTATTACTGTTGCCAAATTCAATTGAGGAGAATATTAGACAGTGTCAAAAACCAGGTCAGAAACCATAGACCTTGTTTAGACCTGGTTTAGTCCTGGTTTAGACTTGATTTAGGCCTGGTTTAGACCTGTTTTAGACCTTGTTTAGACCTGGTTTAGTCCTGGTTTAGACTTGATTTAGACCTGACCAGTCTAAACCAGGTCTAAACCGGGTCTAAATCGGGTCTAAACCGTGTCTAAACCAGGACTAAACCAGGTCCAAACCAGGTCTAAACCAGATCTAAACCAGGACTAAACCAGGTCTAAACCAGGTCTAAACCGGGTCTAAATCGGGTCTAAACCGTGTCTAAACCAGGACTAAACCAGGTCCAAACCAGGTCTAAACCAGATCTAAACCAGGACTAAACCAGGTCTAAACCAGGTCTAAACCAGGTCTAAAACAGGTTTAAAGCAGGACTAAAACAGGTCTAAACCAGGTCTAAACCAGGTCTAAATCAGGTCTAAACCAGGACTAAACCAGGTCTAAATCAGGTCTAAACCAGGACTAAACCAGGTCTAAAATAGGTTTAAAGCAGGACTAAAACAGGTCTAAACCAGGTCTAAACCAGATCTAAACCAGGTCTAAACCAGGTCTAAAACAGGCCTAAAACAGGTCTAAATCAGGACTAAACCAGGTCTAAACCAGGTCTAAACCAGGACTAAACCAGGTCTAAACCAGGTCTAAATCAGGTCTAAACCAGGTCTAAACCAGGTCTAAACCAGATCTAAACCAGGATCTAAATCAGGTCTAAACCAGGTCTAAACCAGGTCTAAACCAGGTCTAAATCAGGTCTAAACCAGGTCTAAACCAGGTCTAAACCAGATCTAAACCAGATCTAAACCAGGATCTAAACCAGGTCTAAATCAGGTCTAAACCAGGTCTAAATCAGGTCTAAACCAGGTCTAAACCAGGTCTAAACCAGGTCTAAACCAGATCTAAACCAGGATCTAAACCAGGTCTAAACCAGGTCTAAACCAGGTCTAAATCAGGTCTAAACCAGGTCTAAACCAGGTCTAAACCAGGTCTAAACCAGATCTAAACCAGGATCTAAATCAGGTCTAAATCAGGTCTAAATCAGGTCTAAACCAGGTCTAAACCAGGTCTAAACCAGGTCTAAACCAGATCTAAACCAGGATCTAAACCAGGTCTAAACCAGGTCTAAACCAGGTCTAAACCAGGTCTAAATCAGGTCTAAACCAGGTCTAAACCAGGTCTAAACCAGGTCTAAACCAGATCTAAACCAGGATCTAAATCAGGTCTAAATCAGGTCTAAACCAGGTCTAAACCAGGTCTAAACCAGGTCTAAATCAGGTCTAAACCAGGTCTAAATCTAAATCTATTGAGACTGATTAATTCATTTTGACAACAAAGCCCTATGATTTCTGTAAAATCAAGTTTTTTAAATCATGACAACCAACAAATCCTGTCTCCTGCACTGTCAATAGAATCCATGTAATGCACCGTCTCCATGGAGATTCAGTGAGTGGGAGGGGCCTAAAGGTCACATGAAGTTCCGTGACCGTGTGATGTCATCGGCAGGTTTATCTATAGAGGCCTTACACTTTGAAACAGACAGACAGACAGACAGAGCTGCTACAGGAGAAACACACAGTGAAGGAGACGCATTAAATAAGATTATATTCTTACATTTACATTTATTCATCTAGCACTTTTAAGTAAGAACAGGAAGGTGGATATTATTGGAGGGATGTTTGGGTCTTATGATGTGGCCGGTGAACCGGACGACTCCAGTCAGATATCGGCTCAAGGGAGAAGGAATGATCCCTTACCAAGAGATTTAAGCCTTAACGATGAAGCACACAGAGGCCATACTGAACTGCTCGAGAAAGTGAACTCTCTGACGGGGGTCGTCACTCGTCTCGAGAAAAAACTCACCGAGACAAAAACGCAGCACAAAGAAAAGCTAGAGAGCCTTGAGAAAATTCAGCTGGAACAACAAAAAGTTATCACGATGAAGAATGAAGAGATAAATGAGATGAAAGAGACTTTGCGCAAACAGAAAGACATAAACGAGTTTCAGAATCTGGAAATAATTAAATTGCACAATCAGCTGCACAAAGTCCAGGAAAGGTTGCTCGTTCAGTTTGAGAAAAGCGCTGAACAGGAACATCGTTTCAGTAAAATGGAGGATACTTTTAAAGTCCAGAAAAAAATCATTTGTGACGAGATGTTAACTCTGCACAATAAACTAATAGACCTCCAAAAAGAAATTAGAACCTTTACTCAACAGAAGAATACTGGCCTGGACGAGGTCAGAACAAACCAGGAGGGAAGTCTGAGCCAGCCGGAGAGTGATATCTCTGCTCAGGACCAAAGGCAGATGAATACCACAAGGATGAATAGAACGAGGACAACGAGAGATATTGCTAGAAATGTCTGGGAGGTTACCGATCTGGTCTCTGCACCGGACGACTTCGAACGCAGTCGGACACAGGCTCAAGAGACAATGAATGTTTCCTTACCAAGAGATTTAAGCCTTAACAATGAAGCACACGGAGGTCATGCTGAACGGGTCGAGACAGTGAACTCTCTGACAGGGGTCATCACTCGTCTCGAGAAAAAACTCACAGAGACAAAAACGCAGCACGAAGAAAAGCTAGAGAGCCTTGAGAAAATTCAGCTGGAACAACAAAAAGTTATCACGATGAAGAATAAAGAGATAAATGAGATGAAAGAGACTTTGCGCAAACAGAAAGGCATAAACGAGGTTCAGAATCTGGAAGTAATTCGAATATACCATCGTCTGACGATTTCAAGGCTGAGAACAGCGCTGAACAGAAACAAATGGAGGATAGTTTTAAAGCCCAGAATAAAATCATTTGTGACGAGGTGATAACTCTGCAAAATCTAAATAGAGACCTCCAAGATCAAATTAGAACCTTTACTCAACAGAAGAATACTGGCCTGGACGAGGTCAGAACAAACCAGGAGGGAAGTCTGAGCCAGCCGGAGAGTGATATCTCTGCTCAGGACCAAAGGCAGATGAATACAACAAGGATGAATAGAACGAGGACAACGAGAGACATTGCTAGAAATGTCTGGGAGGTTACCGATCTGGTCTCTGCACTGGACGACTTCGAACGCAGTCTGACACAGGCTCAAGAGACAATGAATGTTTCCTTACCAAGAGATTTAAGCCTTAACAATGAAGCACACAGAGGTCATGCTGAACTGGACAAAGTTCTATCGAGCCAGCCGGAGAGTCAGGACCAAAGAACTACAGAAGAGACAGAGACAATGTCATCACAGCAGAATACTCAGAGCAATGACAGATTTTGGACAGAGAGCGATATTTTGAGCTGGATCCTTAGGTTTATGATTATGATCTGTGATCTGTACGAAAACAGTCAAAGGCAGGAACCTACTTAAAGACCTGGTTTAGTCCTGGTTTAGACCTGGTTTAGACCTGGTTTAGACCTGGTTTAGTCCTGGTTTATTCCTGGTTTAGACCTGGTTTAGACCTGGTTTATTCCTGGTTTAGTCCTGGTTTAGACCTGGTTTAGACCTGGTTTAGACCTGGTTTAGACCTGGTTTAGACCTGGTTTAGACCTGGTTTAGACCTGGTTTAGTCCTGGTTTAGTCCTGGTTTAGTCCTGGTTTAGACCTGGTTTAGTCCTGGTTTAGTCCTGGTTTAGTCCTGGTTTAGTCCTGGTTTAGTCCTGGTTTATTCCTGGTTTAGACCTGGTTTATTCCTGGTTTAGTCCTGGTTTAGACCTGGTTTAGACCTGGTTTATTCCTGGTATAATCTATAAAACTCAGCTCCTGATTTGTCGAGTGGAAGTCATAATAGTTCATTCATTTCTAAAGTTTGTGGTATTTACAAATGTTAATAAAACGTATAAAACATTCATGAAGTAGTTCAAGTATATATAAATATATGCTCACTCATGCGCTTGACTCTGTTTTCCTCCAACAGCAGCTCCAGATCAGAAGAGCTACTGTCACCAACAGAAGAAACAACACCAGACATTTATAGAGACGCTTCCTGTCTGTAACAGAAACAGAATTATTATTGAGTCCATTTGTTCAATAATGATGTGAACAGCTCTGACTCAGACTGACTTTACCTGACTCTGTCTCAGGTTGTGTCTTCAGGTGTGTGCTGCTGATGAGAGTCTCTCTGTCAGAGCTGAGGACACAGCTGTAGACTCCCTGATGACCTGAGTCCAGGTTCTTTAAAGTCAGGCCGGACTCTGAGACCTCCTCCACAAACTGTCTCCAGGATTCATTATAAACTCTGTTGGTCCCAGTCTGGGTTAATATGGTCTGAGTCTGGTTGAATTTCCAGATGAGGCTTTTTATTTAAGCCTTGGAGTCAGAGCAGGAGACTGTGGACTCATTTCCTGAAATAAACTGAACTAAAGGCAAAAAGACTAAATAAATAAAATATATAAGAGTATAAAGAATGAATAAATGTTCAGTAGAGCCACAGTTTTCTAACTTTGTCTCTGAAAGTCTCACTTTAGATTTAACTATTCACTTTTTTCTGGAGTAAATGTAAGTTCACTGTTTTGACTGAACTAATGTTAGTACTCACGCAGCAGCCTGTAGGTGGCGCTGCTCCAGCTGTGCTCAGTGCTGATGTTACAGCTGTGTTCCTCTGGAGGCTTGTGTGAAAGTGTGACAGAGCTGAAGATGGAGTAAAGACCCTTCTCTGAGACACTGACTGATGTTTTGGGCTCAACATCAGGAGGTGGAGGCCTCAGAGACCAGCTCACATCAGGTTTTGGGTAAATATCTTTGGAGCTGCAGATCAGTTCATCTCCTCTCTGCTCTATGTTCACAAAACTAACAGAAGCTGCAACAAAAGAGTTCACAGATAAGATCACAGGACTCAGTTCAGAGAAACACATGCTTTCTGTTTAATGACTGTTTTCTCACCAAACACCTTCAGGTTGATGTACGTCTCTTTGATGTCACTGGATGTGCTCAGGTGACACCTGTATGTGCCTTCATCCTGGAGCTTCACGTCTCTGAGCAGCAGTGAGGCATTTCCTCTGGAGATCTGATCCACAAACAGAGAGGTCCGGTCTTTAAAGATCTGGTAGTAGCTGTGGACTGGAAGATCTGAAGGAGTCTTAAACCACTGGAAGAAAACGTCTCTGTCGCTCTGAAAGCTGCAGGGCAGGACACAGCCTCGTTGAAAACACAGGACACTTGAGTCTCTGAGAAACGAGACAAATATATCACAGTTCATTTCAGCTCAAAATGAGACAAAACATGTAACATAACTTCAATAAAACATACTTTTTTCTGAAAATGCTGCAGCCCTGTCATGGTTACTTTCACTTTCTCTTTGATTGTGCAAAGGGAGGAATATTATTGTTGTGTTCAGTTTCTTAGCTCCTGTATCAACCCGAGAGTCTTGTGTGGGCTAATTCCTTTTGTCTCAAGATAAAGCCTAACTGACCCTTTGTTTTAGTAAATGATAAAAGAAAAGAGACATTTACAGCCGTTCAGTGACCGTCCTCAGACTTACCTTCAGCGGCTCCAGTGAAGAAAAAAACAAAGACAAATGTCAAAAACAAAAGCAGATGCACAGAGAGCATTTCCTTTGGAAGTGTAATGTTGCTCAGTGTTGGTCGAAGCTGTAGACGCCAGATGAAAGAGACGTGGAAGTAGGGTCCTACTATGAAGCCAGTTTGGACAAAAACACCCTGGATCAGTGGAATCAGGAAGAGGCATTCAGGTGGAACAGGTGAAACAGGTGGAGCAGGTGGAGCAGGTGGAGTCCAGCCAATCACAGCGACAGGTCTGAGAGAGTGAACACGAGAAACAACATGAAGTTCCACTGAAGTCACACCAACGAGCAGCTCCAGAGACTGAATGAACGGCACAAAGAGCTCAACACTAACAACAGCAGAAGTGTGGAGTCTCTGTTTGAAACTCTATTAATACTTTCATTTCAACATAAACCCAGTTACACTTCCTGTTTACAACAGACAGTGTGTAGACAGGACTTTACAATGTCAGCTAAAACAAGGACAGATAAATAAAAGAATGTACATTAAGCCAAGCAAAACATGAACATTAAAATTTTAAAGGTTTGAGAGTGAACCACAACTTGTACAAATGTTGTTGTGGACTTAGACATTATGTAAAAAAAAAAATTAAACCGCATCCCTTTGACTGAAACCTGTTTAATGCATCTGCAGTCAAAAAGTACAATCAGTTTGTATTAATCCATCCATTTGTAATAAACAGTTTGACTGGGACGACGGCACAAGGCCTGAACAAGAGAAGTGACACATTTAGACCTTGAACATTGTTTTTCTGAGTCAAAATGCACTTTATGTTGGAAAAACTAGTATTTATTTTCTTCTCAGGCACTGCTTTACATTGACTGACTCTGACTCTGACTCTGACACTGACACTTGACACTGACTCTGACACTGACACTTGACACTGCCTCTGACACTGACTCTGACACTGACACTGACACTTGACACTGACACTTGACACTGCCTCTGACACTGACTCTGACACTGACACTGACACTGACACTTGACACTGACTCTGACTCTGACACTGACTCCACTCTGACTCTGACTGACACTGACACTGACTCTGACTCTGACTCTGACACTGACTCTGACTCTGACTCTGACTCTAACACTGACTCACTCTGGACACTGACACTGACACTGACTCTGACACTGACTCTGACTCTGACACTGACACACTCTGGACACTGACTCTGACACACTCTGACACTGACTCTGACACTGACTCTGACACTGACTCTGACTCTGACACTGACTCTGACTGGCTGACTCTGACACTGACTGACACTGACTGACTCTGACACCGACTCACACTGACTGAGACACTGGACTGACACTGGACACTGACTCTGACACTGACTCTGACACTGACTCTGACACCGACTCTCACTTACACTGACACTTACACTGACTCTGACTGACAATGACTCTGACACTGACACCGACTCTGACACTGACTCTGACTGACACTGACACTGACACACTGACTCTTCTGATTAAAATAAACATTCCCTTTCCGTCCATAACATCAGTGATTCTCTGTAATGTTTTGTCAAGGCTCAACTTTTAGATTTTAATTGTTTCTAATTTATTATCAGGCTACGCTAAACAATTTGCCACGGCTTTGTCTGTAACCATAGTAACCTGAGGACTCAGGTGTGCACAAACATCTGTCCTAGAAGTGCAGGTTCAAAATGCATCTGTTGAAGAACCCTGGTCGACAGTGAGAGAAACTATTATGGTTTAGAGACAACGTAAACCAGACACTACTCAACAAGGCTCCTACAACTCCAGAAACTACTCTGTGACAGTGTTACATCTAAGAGTTAAATCATGCAGTGAATGGGAGCATAATCCTAAAGAATCTGACACAACACAGTAAAGAAACAAAGAGGCATACAGTATATGTTAATGGTCAAACAGGTCTGAGACAATCTATGTTGAATAATACATTTTGGGGTCATTTATTCATTTTCTACAGTTTATTCCTGTTTGTGGACATTGTTATTGGAGCCTATCCCAGCAGCTTTGGGCCTGTTGGTCGCAGGGTTAACACTTAGAGACACGGACAGACAACCATTCACTCTCACATTCATTCACTAGAGACACTTTAGATCTGCAGGTGACCTGTAAGGCTTGTGTTTGGACGGTGGGAGGAAGCTGGACCTGGAGAGAAGCCACAGTAACACGTGGAGGACATGGAGACTCTCACAGAAAGACTGGAGTCAGAGGAGGGTCTTGAAAGTAGGAGTGGACAGTCTCCTGGTGTTTAACGGTCCATGATCCAACAGGACGCCTCCAGCTCTGGGACCACACGCTTAAATTATGAACAAACAGACAAAGAACATTTTTGTAATGAGTCCACACAATAATCCTGTGCTCTCCAAACAAACTCAAGAAGAGGTTTCAACAAAGGCATCTGGACGTGTGTTTGAAGGAGAAGATGTTTTGCTCCTCATCCAAGGAACTTAAATGACAAGTGTGTGACTTTTATTCAACACTAGATGTCACTGTTTATTCCAATAATCAAGAACAGATGTTACTAAATAATCCATCACAGTGTTAAATTTTATTAAAACATTTAGAGATATTAAGATTCAGCTGCACAAACACAAACATTCTTTTGTAGCACCTCATGTTGGATGATAAGTGTTGAAAGTTTTTCATTAGGCACAAGTTTTGATAAAATGAAATGTTTTGGTGAATAACATCTGAAGAGTTTTGATGAACCATTGAACTGTTTTTACAATGAGTTTTTAGAGTTTTAGAGAAATGCTGAATTGTGTTTTAGCATTTGTTAAATATAGATAAAGAAGAAACAAGGTGAGAAAGAAAGAGGAGCTGAAACTAAGCACATGGACATGAGCTGGAATAGAACCAGGGACCTTTGAGTTTGTGGCTGAGACGCCCCATCTGTGTCTAATTACTCATTTTATTACTAACTTATTAGATTACATTAACTTTTTCCAGGATATTGTCATTATTAATATTAATATTAATTTATTTGATTGGGACAAAGCCACATGAAAGTAAACCTGCCAGATTGTAGCTGTAGGTTAATTTCCATTTGTTGTCCCAACGTTCTCACACATTCACCAGTGCTGTGTCACTGGAGGCAAGGAGGGTCAAGTGTCTTGCCCAAGGACACGACAGTGTGAACTGTGGGAAGAGCGGAATGGAACCCCCAACCTTCCGGTTATAGGACAATATTCTACATAATTAAACTAAGACGGCTGCAGTTTGTCTGGTTCTGTGCTCCAGCCTTTCACCAAACACCTTTGTTTTCAAAAATATAGACAATTCAAACTCTGGTCCAAAGTGTAATAATGTTTATCCACATTGTTTTTTGTGTGAACTGTCAATGATTTCCTTCATTAAAATGTGTTGCTATAACAACAGACCTGCCATCTTTCTCCATTTAAAGCTGCCGATCATTTTGAAAATTCCCCTCAAATACGATTCATTTGCTCTGTTCTGTTTAGTGTAACTCATAAAATAAAAACACCTAAAGGTAATAAAGCAAACGTGAACATGACATAACTTAGTCCACGTTTGAAGAAAGGGTCTTGTTCAGATGAGTCCAGTCGTTGGATGTGTTTGGACGTTAACTGTCTCGATCCTCTTCAGCCTCAGCAGAGTTTTCTTGTGACGGTCGATCGACAGCATCAGTGTCAGACACTTCTCTCTGAGGTGGAAACAAGAATGTGTTTAGTACAAATATAAGGTGTGTAGAGCAGCAAGACAATGGAATAAAATCAACAAAAAACTGTTTAAATCCAACTACAACCTGTTCAAATCCAACTAAAACCTGTTTAAATCACACTAAAACCTGTTCAAATCCAACTAAAACCTGTTTAAATCACACTAAAACCTGTTCAAATCCAAATAAAACCTGTTTAAATCCAATGGAAACCTGTTCAAATCCAACATAAACCTGTTTAAATCCAACTAAAACCTGTTTAAATCCAACTAAAACCTGTTCAAATCCAACTAAAACCTGTTTAAATCCAACTAAAACCTGTTTAAATCCAACTAAAACCTGTTAAAATCCAACTAGAACCTGTTTAAATCCAACTGAAACCTGTTCAAATCCAACTAGAACCTGTTCAAATCCAACTAGAACCTGTTTAAATCCAACTAGAACCTGTTTAAATCCAACTAAAACCTGTTAAAATCCAACTAGAACCTGTTTAAATCCAACTGAAACCTGTTCAAATCCAACTGAAACCTGTTCAAATCCAACATAAACCTGTTTAAATCCAACTAAAACCTGTTCAAATCCAACTGAAACCTGTTTAAATCCAACTAAAACCTGTTTAAATCCAACTAAAACCTGTTTAAATCCAACTAAAACCTGTTCAAATCCAACTAAAACCTGTTCAAATCCAACTAAAACCTGTTCAAATCCAACAAAACCTGTTCAAATCCAACATAAACCTGTTCAAATCCAACTAAAACCTGTTCAAATCCAACTAGAACCTGTTCAAATCCAACTAGAACCTGTTCAAATCCAACTAAAACCTGTTCAAATCCAACTAGAACCTGTTTAAATCACACTAAAACCTGTTTAAATCCAACTGAAACCTGTTTAAATCACACTAAAACCTGTTTAAATCCAACTGAAACCTGTTTAAATCACACTAAAACCTGTTTAAATCACACTAAAACCTGTTTAAATCCAACTGAAACCTGTTCAAATCCAACTAAAACCTGTTTAAATCACACTAAAACCTGTTTAAATCCAACTGAAACCTGTTAAATCACACTAAAACCTGTTTAAATCCAACTGAAACCTGTTTAAATCACACTAAAACCTGTTTAAATCCAACTAAAATCTGTTCAAATCCAACTAAAACCTGTTCAAATCCAACTAAAACCTGTTTAAATCTTACTAAAACCTGTTTAAATCCAACTGAAACCTGTTCAAATCCAACTAAAACCTGTTGTTTTTTTAAAAACATCAGGACAATAAATATAATAAAAAGCTTTGTGTTTGGCTGTGCACTGATGCAGAATAAACAAACCTGTGAGCTGAGATTGTTGGGCTCTTGTTCCATTGGGTTTAGTTCAACCTGTTCCTGGTCTTGTTTTCTGCTCCGTTAAAAATAAAAACAATCTTAGACAGTTTAGTATTTGTATTTTCTTTTTTCTCTGCTACATGTCAAAGTGATTTTTCAAAAACACATTATTCTGATGAATTTAAAGAGTGTGTGTCTGGTTGTTGGTCTCAGTCTCTGATGCTGTTCTTTTTGCATGAGTCTGGATTTACTCACCCTCCGGCTCCATTGGTCCTGTTCTGTTGTTGGTCTAAAGCAGAAATACATCACACACCAAAATAAAACATAGGATCAGATAAACTGAAGTGTTAAGAGTTACTTTACCTCGACGTCTGCAGTAGATCAGTAGGACTATAGCTGTAGCTAAAGCTATTAGTATCACTAATACTATACATCCCAGAATAATCCAAACATAGGTTCTTCCTAAAAGAGAAAAGAATCTGTGAGTCCAGGAACATATATTAATCACAGAATAATAAAAACACCTGAGTCCAACTGGAGTCACACTGATCTTTTTTCAGATCCTGTTGTTTTGCTGTTTGTTCACGACGTAGTGGGACTGAAGCTGGACTAGGCCTCTGTTCTGTGACCCCAACATTTCTCAGATTAAATATTCTCTTTATTCTTGGTCAGTACTTTTCTCACAAATGAAGTGGGAAAGCACTTATTTTACAACAACCTTTTTAAAGTTTTATCATAAACTGAATTTAAACTAAGGGCAGATTAATTTATTTTCTGTTTATCCTGAATTATTATTATATTATTTTAGTTTTATCTTGAGTGTCTCTTTAAACAGAAACTCCTACTGACAGAGAAACACAGCTGTAGCTCCACTGCTGCTGAGTCTGTGAATAAATGTGCAACAGACTGGATCATTTACACTTTTATCAGTCCAATGTTTCTTTTGTTTTGTGCACAATGTGGATTTAACAAAAGTCTTTGGAGACTCCACTGTAAAACAACCCAGTTTATCAACTGAGATTAAGTTTAAATGTTTAGTTTTTCTTTTTCAATAGACTCTATTAACACCCCTCGGCCCAGGAATCAAACCCACAACCTTTTGCTGTTAGACAGAAGTCCTAAACATCAATAACTAACATTATGTTCATACATTAAAGACATTCACAGTTTCATATTTGATCCACAGAAGACACTGTTAATGAACTGGAGGTAATAGTCTTAAAATCAGCTCAACATTGGACGTGTCTTAGTCATGTGACTATTTTACAAACCCTCTTCCTCGACATCTCCCAGAAGTGTGTCACTGATGAGAGTGTCTCTGTCAGAGCTGAGGACACAGCTGTAGACTCCCTGATGACCTGAGTCCAGGTTCTTTAAAGTCAGGCCGGACTCTGAGACCTCCTCCACAAAGTGTCTCCAGGATTCATTATAAACTCTGTTGGTCCCAGTCTGGGTTAATATGGTCTGAGTCTGGTTGAATTTCCAGATGAGGCTCTTTATTGAAGCGTTGGAGGCAGAGCAGGAGACTGTGACTTCATTTCCTGAAATATTTTTGTGACCTACAGAAACAGAAAGAACAAAAAAAGTTAAATGTACAAGTGTCAACCTCAAACAGACACATGAGACACAGGCCTCAGGACGTCCACTGCAGACGTGTGGACACTGGACAATTCCCTCGTCCTGCGCTGGGACAGTGACAGCTCACTCTGATTCAGTTTCTTGAACTAAAGGTAGTACTCACGCTGCAGCCTGTAGGTGGCGCTGCTCCAGCTGTGCTCAGTGCTGATGTTACAGCTGTGTTCCTCTGGAGGCTTGTGTGAAAGTGTGACAGAGCTGAAGATGGAGTAAAGACCCTTCTCTGAGACACTGACTGATGTTTTGGGCTCAACATCAGGAGGTGGAGGCCTCAGAGACCAGCTCACATCAGGTTTTGGGTAAATATCTTTGGAGCTGCAGCTCAGTTCATCTCCTCTCTGCTCTATGTTCACAAAACTAACAGAAGCTGCAACAAAAGACTTCAGTTAAAAGCACCAAGACTCAGCTCCATCAGAAGAAACTTTTAAAATATAGTATTGTTCTACCCTCACTCTCAGATCGATAAAGGACTCTTTGCTGACAGTGTTGGCTGTGGTGGTGAAACACTTGTATGCCTTCATCCTGGAGCTTCACGTCTCTGAGCAGCAGTGAGGCGTTTCCTCTGGAGATCTGATCCACAAACAGAGAGGTCCGGCCTTTAAAGTCCTGGTTCTGGTGTTGGATCTCATCCTGACCGTTGCGGTAGATGTGGACTATAACATCTCCTTGAGTCTTGTACCAGTAAATGACTGGGTTGGAGCCGCTCTGAAAGCTGCAGGGCAGGACACAGCTCTCGTTGAAAACACAGGTCACTTCAACATCTGAGAAACATCAGAGATAAATAATCAATAGTCTTTGTTCAGAAGTAGTTTAAAACACCATAAACACTTTATTACCCTATAACATGTGGTTATAAAAGGACTGTAGATGGGGTCTAATACTTTCACATTGATGTCAATACACTGTGAATATTCCTCTGATCACAGCTGTCACTTCTTCCATCAAAGCAACATACAATTCATAAACAATAAACCTAGAATTACCCATCCCAAACACATTTAATCAATTTTTAAACTACCAAAAATAACTCACAGCTAAAACATACAAAATGACACTCCAGTGCAATAACGATTAAAGTGGTGGTGGACAAACAGCAAAGGAAGCTGTAATGTTGACATAGCAATACCAAGGGATGGCAACAGGAAAAAGGATCTTAAAGCACATTACTTTAAACTAAAGAGAAGCTCCGTTCAGTGTGCAGACCTACCAGACTCCAGTGAGTCCTGTCTTTTTACATAAATGAGTGTGAACAAAAAACTCAGTATCAAGAAAACAAAAATCTGTCTTTTTTATTGAACCATCTGAAATATTGTAGCACAAACATTTCTTACATTATTAGTTAGTTCTAAACAAATATGTAGCTGTTTGAATCAGTCTAAAATTCATCAGTAAAGTTTCTCTTGTCCAATCCTCTTCTGGTCTGCTTTAGTCCTGTTTGGCCTGGTTCTGTCTCGGATCACATGGTCTGGTTTAGTCCTGTTTGGCCTGGTTCTGTCTGGGATCACATGGTCTGGGTTAGTCCTGTTTGGCCTGGTCCTGTCTGGGATCACATGGTCTGGTTTAGTCCTGTTTGGCCTGGTCCTGTCTGGGATCACATGGTCTGGTTTAGTCCTGTTTGGCCTGGTCCTGTCTGGGATCACATGGTCTGGGTTAGTCCTGTTTGGCCTGGTCCTGTCTGGGATCACATGGTCTGGTTTAGTCCTGTTTGGCCTGGTCCTGTCTGGGATCACATGGTCTGGTTTAGTCCAGTTTGGCCTGGTTCTGTCTGGGATCACATGGTCTGGTTTAGTCCAGTTTGGCCTGGTTCTGTCTGGGATCACATGGTCTGGTTAAGTTCTGTTTGGCCTGGTTCTGTCTGGGATTACATGGTCTGGTTTAGTCCAGTTTGGCCTGGTTCTGTCTGGGATCACATGGTCTGGTTTAGTCCAGTTTGGCCTGGTCCTGTCTGGGATCACATGGTCTGGGTTAGTCCAGTTTGGCCTGGTTCTGTCTGGGATCACATAATCTGGTTTAGTCCAGTTTGGCCTGGTTCTGTCTGGGATCACATGGTCTGGGTTAGTCCTGTTTGGCCTGGTTCTGTCTGGGATCACATGGTCTGGTTTAGTCCAGTTTGGCCTGGTTCTGTCTGGGATCACATGGTCTGGTTTAGTTCTGTTTGGCCTGGTTCTGTCTGGGATCACATGGTCTGGTTTAGTCCAGTTTGGCCTGGTTCTGTCTGGGATCACATGGTCTGGGTTAGTTCTGTTTGGCCTGGTTCTGTCCGGGATCACATGGTCTGGTTCAGTCCCGTTGGGCCTGGTTCTGTCCGGGATCACTTGGTCTGGTTTACTCACGTTGGGCCTGGTTCTGTCCGGGATCACATGGTCTGGTTTAGTCCTGTTGGGCCTGGTTCTGTCCGGGATCACATGGTCTGGTTTAGTCCTGTTGGGCCTGGTTCTGTCCGGGATCACATGGTCTGGGTTAGTCCTGTTTGGCCTGGTCCTGTCAGGGATCACATGGTCTGGTTTAGTCCAGTTTGGCCTGGTTCTGTCTGGGATCACATGGTCTGGTTTAGTCCAGTTTGGCCTGGTTCTGTCTGGGATCACATGGTCTGGTTTAGTCCTGTTTGGCCTGGTTCTGTCTGGGATCACATGGTCTGGTTTAGTCCTGTTGGGCCTGGTTCTGTCCGGGATCACATGGTCTGGTTTAGTCCCGTTGGGCCTGGTTCTGTCCGGGATCACATGGTCTGGTTTAGTCCCGTTGGGCCTGGTTCTGTCCGGGATCACATGGTCTGGTTTAGTCCCGTTGGGCCTGGTTCTGTCCGGGATCACATGGTCTGGTTTAGTCTCGTTTGGCCTGGTTCTGTCTGGGATTACATGGTCTGGTTTAGTCCAGTTTGGCCTGGTTCTGTCTGGGATCACATGGTCTGGTTTAGTCCAGTTTGGCCTGGTCCTGTCTGGGATCACATGGTCTGGGTTAGTCCAGTTTGGCCTGGTTCTGTCTGGGATCACATAATCTGGTTTAGTCCAGTTTGGCCTGGTTCTGTCTGGGATCACATGGTCTGGGTTAGTCCTGTTTGGCCTGGTTCTGTCTGGGATCACATGGTCTGGTTTAGTCCAGTTTGGCCTGGTTCTGTCTGGGATCACATGGTCTGGTTTAGTTCTGTTTGGCCTGGTTCTGTCTGGGATCACATGGTCTGGTTTAGTCCAGTTTGGCCTGGTTCTGTCTGGGATCACATGGTCTGGGTTAGTTCTGTTTGGCCTGGTTCTGTCTGGGATCACATGGTCTGGGTTAGTCCTGTTTGGCCTGGTTCTGTCTGGGATCACATGATCTGGTTTAGTCCAGTTTGGCCTGGTTCTGTCTGGGATCACATGGTCTGGTTTAGTCCTGTTTGGCCTGGTTCTGTCTGGGATCACATGGTCTGGTTTAGTTCTGTTTGGCCTGGTTCTGTCTGGGATCACATGGTCTGGGTTAGTCCTGTTTGGCCTGGTCCTGTCAGGGATCACATGGTCTGGTTTAGTCCAGTTTGGCCTGGTTCTGTCTGGGATCACATGGTCTGGTTTAGTCCAGTTTGGCCTGGTTCTGTCTGGGATCACATAATCTGGTTTAGTCCAGTTTGGCCTGGTTCTGTCTGGGATCACATGGTCTGGGTTAGTCCTGTTTGGCCTGGTTCTGTCTGGGATCACATGGTCTGGTTTAGTCCAGTTTGGCCTGGTTCTGTCTGGGATCACATGGTCTGGTTTAGTTCTGTTTGGCCTGGTTCTGTCTGGGATCACATGGTCTGGTTTAGTCCAGTTTGGCCTGGTTCTGTCTGGGATCACATGGTCTGGGTTAGTTCTGTTTGGCCTGGTTCTGTCTGGGATCACATGGTCTGGGTTAGTCCTTTTTGGCCTGGTTCTGTCTGGGATCACATGATCTGGTTTAGTCCAGTTTGGCCTGGTTCTGTCTGGGATCACATGGTCTGGTTTAGTCCAGTTTGGCCTGGTTCTGTCTCGGATCACATGGTCTGGGTTAGTCCTGTTTGGCCTGGTTCTGTCTGGGATCACATGATCTGGTTTAGTCCAGTTTGGCCTGGTTCTGTCTGGGATCACATGGTCTGGTTTAGTCCTGTTTGGCCTGGTTCTGTCTGGGATCACATGGTCTGGTTTAGTTCTGTTTGGCCTGGTTCTGTCTGGGATCACATGGTCTGGGTTAGTCCTGTTTGTGGAAGGAGGGTCGTTTGCACAATAGTGTCTAAAAATATATTTATAAAATAAAATAAATGCTGTAATAAATCAATGATAATCTCACTGAGAATCTGATTTAGGGTTTCTTCAGTGAAACATACACAGTTTGTAAAGAGTTGTTCTTCTCACTGTTTTGAAAAACCTGACACAAAACAATGAGCTTCAGCTGAAAAACTGTTCAGACTGACTTCTCTTTCAGGAAAAGATTTAATGCAAATGACTGAGACCTACATGTGTCTGTCTCTGACACAGCCAGCCTCTCACATTCATCCACTTTAGAAAGTCCTACTGACTTCAGGCTGTGTTTGGATGAAACAACGACAGAAACGTGACACATTCAAGAGAAAAGTCTTGAGTTTAGAAGATAAATATTGTTGGAAACACTTAAATCTATTCTTGAACAGAACTATTTATTAAAAAGAGTTTGATAAAGGTCTGGACTTACAGCCCTACAGACATAAGTGTTATCTTTAAAGGATATTTGCAGATTTATGCAGAGCTTTTGTGTTAAACAGGTTCTGGCAGTTCTTAGACGTTGAGTTACAGATGAATAGTAGTCGTCCAGGATTATAAACTCTCGTTCAGCTCTGCTCTAAACAAATGTGTGTCGAGTAATTCAGGAAGTCAATTTAAACATCCTATTTTTATTTAGGTATTTGTTGAATAATTAAACAGAGTGTTATAAAATATAATCTTATATAAGAAATAATAAAAACATACCCTCTCCTTTGCAGTGATCCACAGAAGGACGAAGATAAAGACAACGGCCTGGTTTAAAGACATTTTTATTCACCTGGACAGCGCTCTGATACAGTCCAAAGACAGGTGTAAAAGGAGTGGCTTGATCAGCTGATCTGAGCAGAGCCTACACAAGCCTACAGGAAAACAAGTTTATTTGCATTAATTCAAAATAATAATGTTATAAAAGAATGAGTGCTGAGTTTTAGTGGACGTTACTCAGCACATTTCTGTTTCTTTGTCACATGCAGCAGATATTTACAAAACAAGTTAAAATACCTAAGTTAGTTTTTATACTTTCAAAATCTTAATAAAATAATAAATTTTGTTATTCTTCTGATGTCATCCTTTTTAACCTCAGGAACAAAGCTCAGGTGTTGATCTGACACAGAGCTTGTGGAACAGGTTTGTTTTCAGTCAAGCATATATTTACTGTGAGCTCAAGAAACACTCTTTACACACACACTTTAATATCAAACAATAATTAGCACAAAACAATCTTCAGGAGTAGTCACAGTTGTGTGTTTTCAGTCTAAAACCTGGGATCATAAAACATTTTGTCTAAAAATAACAACAGTCGAGTGCCACAAATAAAAACAAGTGTTTTCTATTTCTTCTGTTTTAGCCACATTCCTTCACAAATAAACTAATAAAGGTTTGTGCTGTTAAAGCCAAGTCCAGTCTTAGTCTCCTCTTTCATGCTGCTCAAATGACGAGCCCAAATCTTGTATTTGAATTGAATTAGCCGCCTGGGATTAATAAAGACAATTTTATAATTTAATGGGACCAGGACTTCCCACGTTCCTGTCAAGTTCTGTCAAGTTCCTGTCAAGTTCCTGTCAAGTTCCTGTCAAGTTCCTGTCAAGTTCCTGTCAGGAAACTCTCAGGTCCTTAGGTCTGTGTAGCAAGTATTTAGTAAAAGAAAGACTTATGTTGTGAGTTAAAAGATAAATTAACCCTAATACAGGACACGCTGGAGGACTAATACTCCTCTGAACTGGGAACACCTTGGTATTTAACTCAGAGCAGCTGGAGGAAGTGTCTAGGGAGGGGGAAGTCTGGGCATGTCTGCTTAGACGGCTGATGATTCTTATAATCCCATTATTATGATTATAAACGTCTGACTTGTACACAAAACTAATAAATTAATTGAACAAATAATTCACAGCAACAAGAATAAAAAAAATATCTCCCAGAACCCGAGCTCAAAGGAATTCCCTTCCCTCTGACTTCAAAAGATCACCTGTCTTCAGAATATTAAGAAACATTTGAAAACCTTTATTCTTACTAAAGCATAACACAACCGTGTCCATTGGGCCCTAAGCAGGATTGTTTTGGACTAACGTCTACATTATTGCATGCATTTATATGGCACTTTCCTGCACCCTTCTCGGGCTCCCAAAGCGCTTTACATGGTGCTTCCACTCCCCCATTCACACATCCACTCCTGGGGCAGACAGAACAAAGGGTGCTCAACCTTCTCCTACCACCACCAAACACACCTCCACAGTCACACACATCCATACACCAGAGCTACAGACACTGGAGGCAATTTTACACATTCTAAGCAAATGTAGCTTATTAAATCTGTCTAAAGTGAATCAGTAAAGGTTCCATTAACTCACTGAACTTTACAGACTCTCTTAAAAATATAATCCACTGACCTTCTCCTTTTGTAGTCGTCCACAGAAGCACAAAGAGAAGAGTGACTGCCTCGACTGAAGACATGTTCTGCACTGTTTCTGTTCTGAATGTTAATGTTCAGTTTTAAAAGACTCAGATGTAATACAAAAAAAGAGGACTGGACAAAAACTAGTTTGTATAGATCCTTTTCAGTTGTGTGTGGAAAATCTCATTTCTTTTTTCCCTTTTTGCTCTGGTCTGGGCCCTTTCTTCTGCAGCAGCTCCTGAAGCTAGAATTAAAGCTCACCTGATCATTTCTTTGAGCTCAGAAGCTGCTGGAGTCCTTCATAGTTCATTTAATTCACATCTACAGAGTCACATTCAACACAGTGTGGAAATTATTCATATCTACAGAGTCACATTCAACACAGTGTGGAAATTATTCATATCTACAGAGTCACATTCAACACAGTGTGGAAATGATTCATATCTACAGAGTCACATTCAACACAGTGTGGAAATTATTCATATCTACAGAGTCACATTTAACACAGTGTAGAAATTATTCATATCTACAGAGTCACATTCAACACAGTGTGGAAATGATTCATATCTACAGAGTCACATTCAACACAGTGTGGAAATTATTCATATCTACCGAGTCACATTCAACACAGTGTGGAACTTATTCAAAGCTACAGAGTCACATTCAACACAGTGTGGAAATGATTTATATCTACAGAGTCACATTCAACACAGTGTGGAAATGATTCATATCTACAGAGTCACATTCAACACAGTGTGGAAATGATTCATATCTACAGAGTCACATTCAACACAGTGTGGAAATGATTCATATCTACAGAGTCACATTCAACACAGTGTGGAAATGATTCATATCTACAGAGTCACATTCAACACAGTGTGGAAATGATTCATATCTACAGAGTCACATTCAACACAGTGTGGAAATGATTCAAATCTACAGAGTCACATTCAACACAGTGTGGAAATGATTCATATCTACAGAGTCACATTCAACACAGTGTGGAAATGATTCATATCTACAGTCACATTCAACACAGTGTGGAAATGATTCATATCTACAGAGTCACATTCAACACAGTGTGGAAATGATTTATATCTACAGAGTCACATTCAACACAGTGTGGAAATGATTCATATCTACAGAGTCACATTCAACACAGTGTGGAAATGATTCATATCTACAGAGTCACATTCAACACAGTGTGGAAATTATTCATATCTACAGAGTCACATTCAACACAGTGTGGAAATTATTCATATCTACAGAGTCACATTTAACACAGTGTAGAAATTATTCATATCTACAGAGTCACATTCAACACAGTGTGGAAATTATTCATATCTACAGAGTCACATTCAACACAGTGTGGAAATGATTCATATCTACAGAGTCACATTCAACACAGTGTGGAAATGATTCATATCTACAGAGTCACATTCAACACAGTGTGGAAATGATTCATATCTACAGAGTCACATTCAACACAGTGTGGAAATGATTCATATCTACAGAGTCACATTCAACACAGTGTGGAAATGATTCAAATCTACAGAGTCACATTCAACACAGTGTGGAAATGATTCATATCTACAGAGTCACATTCAACACAGTGTGGAAATGATTCATATCTACAGTCACATTCAACACAGTGTGGAAATGATTTATATCTACAGAGTCACATTCAACACAGTGTGGAAATGATTCATATCTACAGAGTCACATTCAACACAGTGTGGAAATGATTCATATCTACAGAGTCACATTCAACACAGTGTGGAAATGATTCATATCTACAGAGTCACATTCAACACAGTGTGGAAATTATTCATATCTACAGAGTCACATTTAACACAGTGTAGAAATTATTCATATCTACAGAGTCACATTCAACACAGTGTGGAAATTATTCATATCTACAGAGTCATATTTAGGGCAAGACACTTAACCCACCTTGCCTCCAGTGTCCGTAGCTCTGGTGTATGAGTGTGTGTGACTGTGGAAGTGTTGGTGGTGGGAGAAGGTTGAGCACCGTTTGTGTGGCAGCCCCCCCCCTCTCTGTCTGCCCCAGGAGTGGATGTGTGTGAATGGGGTGAGTAAAAGCACCATGTAAAGTGCTTTGGGTGCTCGAGAAGGGTGAAGTGCTATATAAATGCATGCCATTTACCATTGTTCCATGTACTTTATTGTGAGTAAATTATAAAAAGACTAGGTTAGATCCAATTTTATTTAAAACTGAAAGTGAAACACAGATCAAACATATCAACACCAAATTTTTTTACAGCAAACCAGTCCAACAACAACTGTTGAGAAAACAATATTACCTTAGGGTAGATTTTTATTTTATTTTATTTATTATTTTTTTATTTAACCAGGAAAGACCCACTGAGATTACAAATCTCTTTTGCAGGGGAGTCCTGGCCCCATGTGTGTTTGGGGGGACTGTTGCACACTTTCTTCAGTTCATTTAAATCTGTAACTGCTCCTTAACATGAAAATAATAGTTCACACCTGCATTTAATGTCACTTTTATATCACCATAAGCTGTATTTATTACTGTAGTTTGTTCTTATGAAACTAAAGTGCATGTTGTGCTTATTTGTAATTAATGCAACTCTGGAAACCTGAATTTTCCTTTGGATCAATAAAGTATCTAATCTAATCTAATCTGATGGAAGATTTATTCTGGTGAATATACAGTACACACATCCAATAAACAAAACTTTATTCTTTTATTTATAAAACAAATACATACATCTGCAGTAACAGATAAATCCAGTCAGGTATTATTATTATTCACAGAGCATAAAGCACTTATATAATAAACACATTAAACATTATAAATACTGAGGATTGAGCAGAAGACACTGGAGTCTTAGTAAACACATCTTCAGTTCAAGTTTTCTCCAGAGCTTTATGAATAAAAGGTCAAACTGAAACAGACTTTTCCACTCAGTCTGAGAATCCACCCAAAGTGCAAATAAGAAATACTCTTACTGTTCTTTACTGTTTTAAATACTATGAAAAGGAAAGTTCAAGTCTCATTTTATCCTTCAGTGAAATATTTTCCGACTGACAACAGACTCCAACATAAAGTGCATCAGTGTTTGAGAAGGAAGCTAATGAAAGTGTGCAGTTTTATTTAAAGGTCATTATGGCTCAGAAAGAGTTTAGGAAGAGTTTTTTCACAGAGGCAGTATTTCATTATGGACTGATCTAATCCCGACTCTGGAAGACTGTCTGATAGTTTATTCTGATGTGAGCCTCATGTTTCTCCTGGTGCGTGTGCCCTGGTCCTAGTGACCTATAATCAGCCCCAGTGTCTCAGCAGTGAGGTCAGAAAAGCTTTGATTCAACTGGACTGAACACTGTCTATGAAACATCTTCCTCAGTCAAAATGCACTTTATGTTGGAGTAAACCAGTTTTTCTTTTCTCTTTATCAAACCAGCAGAGCTCTGTGGTCTGTCAGAGGTCCTCAGGTCAGAGGTCAAAGTTTACATGATTGTTCTTTTACAGCAGCTGTTCCTAGACTTTGTAAAACTTTACGTACACCACTGAACTAAACGTCTGAGCTAAAGCTAAATAAGGCCTCTTTATTTATAAACTTAGAGATTTTACATTTTAGATCCTACATAGACTAATATTTATAATAAAACAAATAGTATTTAAACACAATCCAAAAATAAGTGCTTGAGTTTAAAATGGAAGAGAAAGAATGATTTAAAGTAGCAACAATAACTGGATATGGCTGCCTTTCTCTTTAAAACGGATAAAACACTGAAGACTGTTTAATCAGAAGTGATTCAAACAAAAGCAGAGTAACACATTCTGTGAGGTTCTCGGTCATCCAGGTCATCTTGACAAAAGGGTCAAAGCAAAGGCATCTGGAGTAGGTTTTCAAGGTGAAGACTTCTCCAAGAAACTTCATCAATTCAACTGAAAGAGAGCTGCGCTTTACCTCTAGAGGGAGGAGTTTCCCTGAAACTAAACCTGATTGGACCAGCCTGTTCTGGTCTCAGAGTCAACTCTGAAAGGACAGTGTGACTCTGAGAGTCGTTAGTGACACTGTTCATTCAGGTGTTGTTGCTTTAGAGTGTTCTGGTTTAGGTTTCAGAACACTGTCGTAAATACAAGATGAATCTGTTCAGAGAGGGCTTTTCCATTTGAACAAAAAAGGCTTCCCTCACACCTCTCTGGACAAAAGGTGGAGGTGCAGACTTCTGAGCCGATAAATCCTCTTGTGAAGCTGTTTAGTTTCTCCAACAGAACCATCACTGCTTTCTTTAGAGACAAAACATCTTCACCTGAAAACTGAGTCCAGATACTTTTGCTTTAACCCTGTCTTCATGAGGACCTGAAAACTGAAAACCTTCACAGACATCTTTAGATGGTGTAACACTTTAGATTAGTTTTGTTATTTGTGTGAACTATGGACACCTAAGGTCTGGACCGATCTCACGAGATCTGTTCTATAAAGACGTCGCTCCGCTCATTGTTGGCACTGCCAAAAAAAGCATTAGGCTCCTTTACAAGTTTTATATTTTGTGCTTCTAGTCTCGACAAAACACTTTGGCATCACAATTTTGTTTTTGTCTCAAGAAAAGGCAGCACAAAAACATACTGTACCTAAATAACAATTAAAAAAGTGCTTGAAAAGCAGAAAGTAACAGCTTTTGGATATAACAGAGTTTTTTCATTAAAATAAATAAAACAATAAAGTATAAAAAATAAACCCAACTCATAGAAATATTATTCTGTTTGAAAAGTTGTAACTATAGTGTGTTTAAAGCTGAACGTGTGTGTTCACTTTTGAAGCAACACAAGGAAAATGCATGAATTCCTCTGGTCACCGGAGCGGGCGAGGCCGTGAGAGGTGGAGGTGGTGGAGGTGCAGAGGGGGACATGTCTGCAGCGGGACAAGGAACAGAGCGAAGTGTGGAGGCTTGAGACCCAGACCCAGGCCACAGCAGGAGCAACACTGAGCGGACAACAGGAGTTAAGTCATGACACACACATAGTGACACTTAAAAAACACAAAGACAAAACACGGAAGTGAAAATGTTAAACGATCCGAAACCTTGGATCCAAAAAAAAGTATTGATTAGTATTTTGCAAAACAATTGTATGTATCTATTAGTACAAGAACTAATAGAGGTCCTTAATATCAGTGTGGTTTTAGCTGCATTAAACTATTGTTCTTTATTCTTCTACAGTTTCTTGCTTCATCACTGCTGATGAGTAACCCTTTCTCTCTGCTACGAATGGAACATTTTATTATCAGGACTTCCTAAAGCTAGATTATTCTCATGCTTTCTTTTAACACAGAAAATGCTCTGTTTAACTCCTTATTCACTTTAATTCTTTATTTTAATTGAACCTCCACTTTGGTCTGCAGTTTTTATCAGACCTCTTAAGTTGCTATTAATAGAGAAAAGTTACAGTCCCCAACCTGCTATAACCTGCTATTGCTAATAATCTCAACATTTGATTTACATCTTTGGGCTTCAAAGCTTTTGTTTTAGCCTCGAAGGGAGACGGAGCAATCTTCCTACATTTCTTTCTTAACTTTTATTCTATCTCAGATTGACAAATTATAAATTTCTTTACTAATTTTGTTTTTCCTAAATACTACATTTGTACCACTGATGGAGTCTAACTCACATCCTCGTAGTTTGATCAGACTCAGATCATATACTCACTAGATCTTTGTACTCACTACAGTCAGGTTTACTTTAGATGAAGATAACCTTAGGTCTTTTCAGGAGTCGACTGCTCTCTTCGTCTCAGTCAGAATATGTAAAACAGAAAAGGTAGCATGAGTCAGAAAAAATACAGAACAAATCTATTACTGTTGCCAAATTCAATTGAGGAGAATATTAGACAGTGTCAAAAACCAGGTCAGAAACCATAGACCTTGTTTAGACCTGGTTTAGTCCTGGTTTAGACTTGATTTAGGCCTGGTTTAGACCTGTTTTAGACCTTGTTTAGACCTGGTTTAGTCCTGGTTTAGACTTGATTTAGACCTGACCAGTCTAAACCAGGTCTAAACCGGTCTAAATCGGGTCTAAACCGTGTCTAAACCAGGACTAAACCAGGTCCAAACCAGGTCTAAACCAGATCTAAACCAGGACTAAACCAGGTCTAAACCAGGTCTAAACCAGGTCTAAAACAGGTTTAAAGCAGGACTAAAACTGGTCTAAACCAGGTCTAAACCAGGTCTAAATCAGGTCTAAACCAGGACTAAACCAGGTCTAAATCAGGTCTAAACCAGGACTAAACCAGGTCTAAAATAGTTTTAAAGCAGGACTAAAACAGGTCTAAACCAGGTCTAAACCAGATCTAAACCAGGTCTAAAACAGGCCTAAACCAGGTCTAAAACAGGTCTAAATCAGGACTAAACCAGGTCTAAACCAGGTCTAAACCAGGACTAAACCAGGTCTAAACCAGGTCTAAATCAGGTCTAAACCAGGTCTAAACCAGGTCTAAACCAGATCTAAACCAGGATCTAAATCAGGTCTAAACCAGGTCTAAACCAGGTCTAAACCAGGTCTAAATCAGGTCTAAACCAGGTCTAAACCAGGTCTAAACCAGATCTAAACCAGATCTAAACCAGGATCTAAACCAGGTCTAAATCAGGTCTAAACCAGGTCTAAATCAGGTCTAAACCAGGTCTAAACCAGGTCTAAACCAGGTCTAAACCAGATCTAAACCAGGATCTAAACCAGGTCTAAACCAGGTCTAAACCAGGTCTAAACCAGGTCTAAATCAGGTCTAAACCAGGTCTAAACCAGGTCTAAACCAGGTCTAAACCAGATCTAAACCAGGATCTAAATCAGGTCTAAATCAGGTCTAAATCAGGTCTAAACCAGGTCTAAACCAGGTCTAAACCAGGTCTAAACCAGATCTAAACCAGGATCTAAACCAGGTCTAAACCAGGTCTAAACCAGGTCTAAACCAGGTCTAAATCAGGTCTAAACCAGGTCTAAACCAGGTCTAAACCAGGTCTAAACCAGATCTAAACCAGGATCTAAATCAGGTCTAAACCAGGTCTAAACCAGGTCTACATCAGGACTAAACCAGGTCTAAACCAGGTCTAAATCTAAATCTATTGAGACTGATTAATTCATTTTGACAACAAAGCCCTATGATTTCTATAAAATCAAGTTTTTTAAATCATGACAACCAACAAATCCTGTCTCCTGCACTGTCAATAGAATCCATGTAATGCACCGTCTCCATGGAGATTCAGTGAGTGGGAGGGGCCTAAAGGTCACATGAAGTTCCGTGATCGTGTGATGTCATCGGCAGGTTTATCTATAGAGGCCTTACACTTTGAAACAGACAGACAGACAGACACAGCTGCTACAGGAGAAACACACAGTGAAGGAGACGCATTAAATAAGATTATATTCTTACATTTACATTTATTCATCTAGCACTTTTAAGTAAGAACAGGAAGGTGGATATTATTGGAGGGATGTTTGGGTCTTATGATGTGGCCGGTGAACCGGACGACTCCAGTCAGATATCGGCTCAAGAGACAATGAATGTTTCCTTACCAAGAGATTTAAGCCTTAACGATGAAGCACACAGAGGCCATACTGAACTGCTCGAGAAAGTGAACTCTCTGACGGGGGTCGTCACTCGTCTCGAGAAAAAACTCACCGAGACAAAAACGCAGCACAAAGAAAAGCTAGAGAGCCTTGAGAAAATTCAGCTGGAACAACAAAAGTTATCACGATGAAGAATGAAGAGATAAATGAGATGAAAGAGACTTTGCGCAAACAGAAAGACATAAACGAGTTTCAGAATATGGAAATAATTAAATTACACAATCAGCTGCACAAAGTCCAGGAAAGGTTGCTCGTTCAGTTTGAGAAAAGCGCTGAACAGGAACATCGCTTCAGTAAAATGGAGGATACTTTTAAAGTCCAGAAAATCATTTGTGACGAGATGTTAACTCTGCACAATAAACTAATAGACCTCCAAAAAGAAATGGGAACCTTTACTCAACAGAAGAATACTGGCCTGGACGAGGTCAGAACAAACCAGGAGGGAAGTCTGAGCCAGCCGGAGAGTGATATCTCTGCTCAGGACCAAAGGCAGATGAATACAACAAGGATGAATAGAACGAGGACAACGAGAGATATTGCTAGAAATGTCTGGGAGGTTACCGATCTGGTCTCTGCACCGGACGACTTCGAACGCAGTCGGACACAGGCTCAAGAGACAATGAATGTTTCCTTACCAAGAGATTTAAGCCTTAACAATGAAGCACACGGAGGTCATGCTGAACGGGTCGAGACAGTGAACTCTCTGACAGGGGTCATCACTGCCCTCGAGAAAAACTCACAGAGACAAAAACGCAGCACGAAGAAAAGCTAGAGAGCCTTGAGAAAATTCAGCTGGAACAACAAAAGTTATCACGATGAAGAATAAAGAGATAAATGAGATGAAAGAGACTTTGCGCAAACAGAAAGGCATAAACGAGGTTCAGAATCTGGAAGTAATTCGAATATACCATCGTCTGACGATTTCAAGGCTGAGAACAGCGCTGAACAGAAACAAATGGAGGATAGTTTTAAAGCCCAGAATAAAATCATTTGTGACGAGGTGATAACTCTGCAAAATCTAAATAGAGACCTCCAAGATCAAATTAGAACCTTTACTCAACAGAAGAATACTGGCCTGGACGAGGTCAGAACAAACCAGGAGGGAAGTCTGAGCCAGCCGGAGAGTGATATCTCTGCTCAGGACCAAAGGCAGATGAATACAACAAGGATGAATAGAACGAGGACAACGAGAGACATTGCTAGAAATGTCTGGGAGGTTACCGATCTGGTCTCTATACTGGACGACTTCGAACGCAGTCTGACACAGGCTCAAGAGACAATGAATGTTCCCTTACCAAGAGATTTAAGCCTTAACGATGAAGCACACGGAGGTCATGCTGAACTGGACAAAGTTCTATCGAGCCAGCCGGAGAGTCAGGACCAAAGAACTACAGAAGAGACAGAGACAATGTCATCACAGCAGAATACTCAGAGCAATGACAGATTTTGGACAGAGAGCGATATTTTGAGCTGGATCCTTAGGTTTATGATTATGATCTGTGATCTGCACGAAAACAGTCAAAGGCAGGAACCTACTTAAAGACCTGGTTTAGTCCTGGTTTAGACCTGGTTTAGACCTGGTTTAGACCTGGTTTAGTCCTGGTTTAGTCCTGGTTTAGACCTGGTTTATTCCTGGTTTAGTCCTGGTTTAGTCCTGGTTTAGTCCTGGTTTAGTCCTGGTTTAGTCCTGGTTTAGTCCTGGTTTATTCCTGGTTTAGACCTGGTTTATTCCTGGTTTAGACCTGGTTTAGACCTGGTTTATTCCTGGTATAATCTATAAAACTCAGCTCCTGATTTGTCGAGTGGAAGTCATAATAGTTCTTTCATTTCTAAAGTTTGTGTATTTACATATGTTAATAAAACGTATAAAACATTCATGAAGTAGTTCAAGTATATATAAATATATGCTCACACATTGCGCTTGACTCTGTTTTCTCCAACAGCAGCTCCAGATCAGAAGAGCTACTGTCACCAACAGAAGAAACAACACCAGACATTTATAGAGACGCTTCCTGTCTGTAACAGAAACAGAATTATTATTGAGTCCATTTGTTCAATAATGATGTGAACAGCTCTGACTCAGACTGACTTTACCTGACTCTGTCTCAGGTTGTGTCTTCAGGTGTGTTCTGCTGATGAGAGTGTCTCTGTCAGAGCTGAGGACACAGCTGTAGACTCCCTGATGACCTGAGTCCAGGTTCTTTAAAGTCAGGCCGGACTCTGAGACCTCCTCCACTGTCTCCAGGATTCATTATAAACTCTGTTGGTCCCAGTCTGGGTTAATATGGTCTGAGTCTGGTTGAATTTCCAGATGAGGCTCTTTATTGAAGCGTTGGAGGCAGAGCAGGAGACTGTGGACTCATTTCCTGAAATAAACTGAACTAAAAGAAAAAAGACTAAATAAATAAAATATATAAGAGTATAAAGAATGAATAAATGTTCAGTAGAGCCACAGTTATCTAACTCTGTCTCTAAAAGTCTCACTTTAGATTTAACTATTCACTTTTTTCTGGAGTAAATGTAAGTTCACTGTTTTGACTGAACTAATGTTAGTACTCACGCTGCAGCCTGTAGGTGGCGCTGCTCCAGCTGTGCTCAGTGCTGATGTTACAGCTGTGTTCCTCTGGAGGCTTGTGTGAAAGTGTGACAGAGCTGAAGATGGAGTAAAGACCCTTCTCTGAGACACTGACTGATGTTTTGGGCTCAACATCAGGAGGTGGAGGCCTCAGAGACCAGCTCACATCAGGTTTTGGGTAAATATCTTTGGAGCTGCAGATCAGTTCATCTCCTCTCTGCTCTATGTTCACAAAACTAACAGAAGCTGCAACAAAAGAGTTCACAGATAAGATCACAGGACTCAGTTCAAGAGAAACACATGCTTTCTGTTTAATGACTGTTTTCTCACCAAACACCTTCAGGTTGATGTACGTCTCTTTGATGTCACTGGATGTGCTCAGGTGACACCTGTATGTGCCTTCATCCTGGAGCTTCACGCCTCTGAGCAGCAGTGAGGCGTTTCCTCTGGAGATCTGATCCACAAACAGAGAGGTCCGGTCTTTAAAGATCTGGTCCTGGAATGAGACCTGGTCCTGACCGGGTAGTAGCTGTGGACTGGAAGATCTGAAGGAGTCTTAAACCACTGGAAGAAAACGTCTCTGTCGCTCTGAAAGCTGCAGGGCAGGACACAGCTCGTTGAAAACACAGGACACTTGAGTCTCTGAGAAACGAGACAAATATATCACAGTTCATTTCAGCTCAAAATGAGACAAAACATGTAACATAACTTCAATAAAACATACTTTTTCTGAAAATGCTGCAGCCCTGTTATGATTACTTTCACTTTGTCTTTGATTGTGCAAAGGAGGAATATTATTGTTGTGTTCAGTTTCTTAGCTCCTGTATCAACCCGAGAGTCTTGTGTGGGCTAATTCCTTTTGTCTCAAGATAAAGCCTAACTGACCCTTTGTTTTAGTAAATGATAAAAGAAAAGAGACATTTACAGCCGTTCAGTGACCGTCCTCAGACTGACCTTCAGCGGCTCCAGTGAAGAAAAAAACAAAGACAAATGTCAAAAACAAAAGCAGATGCACAGAGAGCATTTCCTTTGGAAGTGTAATGTTGCTCAGTGTTGGTCGAAGCTGTAGACGTCAGATGAAAGAGACGTGGAAGTAGGGTCCTACTATGAAGCCAGTTTGGACAAAAAACACCCTGGATCAGTGGAATCAGGAAGAGGCATTCAGGTGGAACAGGTGAAACAGGTGGAGTCCAGCCAATCACAGCGACAGGTCTGAGAGAGTGAACACGAGAAACAACATGAAGTTCCACTGAAGTCACACCAACGAGCAGCTCCAGAGACTGAATGAACGGCACAAAGAGCTCAACACTAACAACAGCAGAAGTGTGGAGTCTCTGTTTGAAACTCTATTAATACTTTCATTTCAACATAAACCCAGTTACACTTCCTGTTTACAACAGACAGTGTGTAGACAGGACTTTACAATGTCAGCTAAAACAAGGACAGATAAATAAAAGAATGTACATTAAGCCGAAGCAAAAACATGAACATTAAAATTTTAAAGGTTTGAGAGTGAACCACAACTTGTACAAATGTTGTTGTGGACTTAGACATTATGTAAAAAAAAAAATTAAACCGCATCCCTTTGACTGAAACCTGTTTAATGCATCTGCAGTCAAAAAGTACAATCAGTTTGTATTAATCCATCCATTTGTAATAAATAGTTTGACTGGGACGACGGCACAAGGCCTGAACAAGAGAAGTGACACATTTAGACCTTGAACATTGTTTTTCTGAGTCAAAATGCACTTTATGTTGGAAAAACTAGTATTTATTTTCTTCTCAGGCACTGCTTTACATTGACTGACTCTGACTCTGACTCTGACACTGACACTTGACACTGACTCTGACACTTGACACTGACACTTGACACTGCCTCTGACACTGACTCTGACACTGACACTTGACACTGCCTCTGACACTGACTCTGACACTGACACTGACACTTGACACTGACTCTGACTCTGACTCTGACACTGACTCTGACTCTGACACTGACACTGACACTGACTCTGACACTGACTCTGACACTGACTGACACTGACTTTGACAGTTGACACTGACACTGACTCTGACTCTGACTCTGACACTGACACTGACTCTGACTCTGACTCTGACTCTGACACTGACTCTGACTCTGACACTGACACTGACACTGACTCTGACACTGACTCTGACTCTGACACTGACACTGACTCTGACACTGACACTGACTCTGACACTGACTCTGACTCTGACTCTGACACTGACTCTGACACTGACTCTGACACTGACTCTGACTCTGACACTGACTCTGACTGACACTGACTCTGACACTGACTGACACTGACTGACTCTGACACTGACTCTGACACTGACTGACACTGACTGACACTGACACTGACTCTGACACTGACTCTGACACTGACTCTGACACCGACTCTGACACTTACACTGACACTTACACTGACTCTGACACTGACTCTGACACTGACTCTGACACTGACTCTGACACTGACTCCGACACTGACTCCGACACTGACTCTGACAATGACTCTGACACTGACACCGACTCTGACACTGACTCTGACTGACACTGACACTGACACACTGACTCTGACACTGACACTGACTCTGACACTGACACTGACACTGACTCTGAGGAGCTGTATTTTCTGATTAAAATAAACATTCCCTTTCCGTCCATAACATCAGTGATTCTCTGTAATGTTTTGTCAAGGCTCAACTTTTAGATTTTAATTGTTTCTAATTTATTATCAGGCTACGCGAAACAATTTGCCACGGCTTTGTCTGTAACCATAGTAACCTGAGGACTCAGGTGTGCACAAACATCTGTCCTAGAAGTGCAGGTTCAAAATGCATCTGTTGAAGAACCCTGGTCGACAGTGAGAGAAACTATTATGGTTTAGAGACAACGTAAACCAGACACTACTCAACAAGGCTCCTACAACTCCAGAAACTACTCTGTGACAGTGTTACATCTAAGAGTTAAATCATGCAGTGAATGGGAGCATAATCCTAAAGAATCTGACACAACACAGTAAAGAAACAAAGAGGCATACAGTATATGTTAATGGTCAAACAGGTCTGAGACAATCTATGTTGAATAATACATTTTGGGGTCATTTATTCATTTTCTACAGTTTATTCCTGTTTGTGGACATTGTTATTGAGCCTATCCCAGCAGCTTTGGGCCTGTTGGTCGCAGGGTTAACACTTAGAGACACGGACAGATAACCATTCACTCTCACTTTCATTCACTAGAGACACTTTAGATCTGCAGGTGACCTGTAAGGCTTGTGTTTGGACGGTGGGAGGAAGCTGGACCTGGAGAGAAGCCACAGTAACACGTGGAGGACATGGAGACTCTCACAGAAAGACTGGAGTCAGAGGAGGGTCTTGAAAGTAGGAGTGGACAGTCTCCTGGTGTTTAACGGTCCATGATCCAACAGGACGCCTCCAGCTCTGGGACCACACGCTTAAATTATGAACAAACAGACAAAGAACATTTTTAATGAGTCCACACAATAATCCTGTGCTCTCCAAACAAACTCAAGAAGAGGTTTCAACAAAGGCATCTGGACGTGTGTTTGAAGGAGAAGATGTTTTGCTCCTCATCCAAGGAACTTAATTGACAAGTGTGTGACTTTTATTCAACACTAGATGTCACTGTTAATTCAAATAATGAAGAATAGATGATACTAAATAATTCATCACAGTGTCGCGTGTAAAATAAATTTTATTAAAGAATTTAGAGATATTAAGATTCAGCTGCACAAACACAAACATTCTTTTGTAGCACCTCATGTTGGATGATAAGTGTTGAAAGTTTTTCATTAGGCACAAGTTTTGATAAAATGAAATGTTTTGGTGAATAACATCTGAAGAGTTTTGATGAACCATTGAACTGTTTTTACAATGAGTTTTTAGAGTTTTAGAGAAATGCTGAATTGTGTTTTAGCATTTGTTAAATATAGATAAAGAGGAAACAAGGTGAGAAAGAAAGAGGAGCTGAAACTAAGCACATGGACATGAGCTGGAATAGAACCAGGGACCTTTGAGTTTGTGGCTGAGACGCCCCATCTGTGTCTAATTACTCATTTTATTACTAACTTATTAGATTACATTAACTTTTTCCAGGATATTGTCATTATTATTATTAATATTAAATTATTTGATTGGGACAAAGCCACATGAAAGTAAACCTGCCAGATTGTAGCTGTAGGTTAATTTCCATTTGTTGTCCCAACGTTCTCACTCATTCACCAGTGCTGTGTCGCTGGAGGCAAAGAGGGTCAAGTGTCTTGCCCAAGGACACGACAGTGTGAACTGTGGGAAGAGCGGGAATGGAACCCCCAACCTTCCGGTTATAGGACAATATTCTACATAATTAAACTAAGACGGCTGCAGTTTGTCTGGTTCTGTGCTCCAGCCTTTCACCAAACACCTTTGTTTTCAAAAATATAGACAATTCAAACTCTGGTCCAAAGTGTAATAATGTTTATCCACATTGTTTTTGTGTGAACTGTCAATGATTTCCTTCATTAAAATGTGTTGCTATAACAACAGACCTGCCATCTTTCTCCATTTAAAGCTGCCGATCATTTTGAAAATTCCTCAAATACGATTCATTTGCTCTGTTCTGTTTAGTGTAACTCATAAAATAAAAACACCTAAAGGTAATAAAGCAAACGTGAACATGACATAACTTAGTCCACGTTTGAAGAAAGGGTCTTGTTCAGATGAGTCCAGTCGTTGGATGTGTTTGGACGTTAACTGTCTCGATCCTCTTCAGCCTCAGCAGAGTTTTCTTGTGACGGTCGATCGACAGCATCAGTGTCAGACACTTCTCTCTGAGGTGGAAACAAGAATATGTGTTTAGTACAAATATAAGGTGTGTAGAGCAGCAAGACAATGGAATAAAATCAACAAAAAACTGTTTAAATCCAACTACAACCTGTTCAAATCCAACTAAAACCTGTTTAAATCACACTAAAACCTGTTCAAATCCAACTAAAACCTGTTTAAATCACACTAAAACCTGTTTAAATCACACTAAAACCTGTTCAAATCCAAATAAAACCTGTTTAAATCCAATGGAAACCTGTTCAAATCCAACATAAACCTGTTTAAATCCAACTAAAACCTGTTTAAATCCAACTAAAACCTGTTTAAATCCAACTAAAACCTGTTCAAATCCAACTAAAACCTGTTTAAATCCAACTAAAACCTGTTTAAATCCAACTAAAACCTGTTAAAATCCAACTAGAACCTGTTTAAATCCAACTAGAACCTGTTTAAATCCAACTGAAACCTGTTCAAATCCAACTGAACCCTGTTTAAATCCAACTGAAACCTGTTCAAATCCAACTAGAACCTGTTCAAATCCAACTAGAACCTGTTTAAATCCAACTAGAACCTGTTTAAATCCAACTAAAACCTGTTAAAATCCAACTAGAACCTGTTTAAATCCAACTGAAACCTGTTCAAATCCAACTGAAACCTGTTCAAATCCAACATAAACCTGTTTAAATCCAACTAAAACCTGTTCAAATCCAACTGAAACCTGTTTAAATCCAACTAAAACCTGTTTAAATCCAACTAAAACCTGTTTAAATCCAACTAAAACCTCTTCAAATCCAACTAAAACCTGTTCAAATCCAACTAAAACCTGTTCAAATCCAACAAAAACCTGTTCAAATCCAACATAAACCTGTTCAAATCCAACTAAAACCTGTTCAAATCCAACTAGAACCTGTTCAAATCCAACTAGAACCTGTTCAAATCCAACTAAAACCTGTTCAAATCCAACTAGAACCTGTTTAAATCACACTAAAACCTGTTTAAATCCAACTGAAACCTGTTTAAATCACACTAAAACCTGTTTAAATCACACTAAAACCTGTTTAAATCCAACTGAAACCTGTTTAAATCACACTAAAACCTGTTTAAATCACACTAAAACCTGTTTAAATCCAACTGAAACCTGTTCAAATCCAACTAAAACCTGTTTAAATCACACTAAAACCTGTTTAAATCCAACTGAAACCTGTTTAAATCACACTAAAACCTGTTTAAATCCAACTGAAACCTGTTTAAATCCAACTAAAACCTGTTTAAATCCAACTAAAATCTGTTCAAATCCAACTAAAACCTGTTCAAATCCAACTAAAACCTGTTTAAATCTTACTAAAACCTGTTTAAATCCAACTAAAACCTGTTTAAATCCAACTAAAACCTGTTTAAATCCAACTAAACCCTGTTTAAATCCAACTGAAACCTGTTCAAATCCAACTAAAACCTGTTGTTTTTTTAAAAACATCAGGACAATAAATATAATAAAAAGCTTTGTGTTTGGCTGTGCACTGATGCAGAATAAACAAACCTGTGAGCTGAGATTGTTGGGCTCTTGTTCCATTGGGTTTAGTTCAACCTGTTCCTGGTCTTGTTTTCTGCTCCGTTAAAAATAAAAACAATCTTAGACAGTTTAGTATTTGTATTTTCTTTTTTCTCTGCTACATGTCAAAGTGATTTTTCAAAAACACATTATTCTGATGAATTTAAAGAGTGTGTGTCTGGTTGTTGGTCTCAGTCTCTGATGCTGTTCTTTTTGCATGAGTCTGGATTTACTCACCCTCCTGCTCCATTGGTCCTGTTCTGTTGTTGGTCTAAAGCAGAAATACATCACACACCAAAATAAAACATAGGATCAGATAAACTGAAGTGTTAAGAGTTACTTTACCTCGACGTCTGCAGTAGATCAGTAGGACTATAGCTGTAGCTAAAGCTATTAGTATCACTAATACTATACATCCCAGAATAATCCAAACATAGGTTCTTCCTAAAAGAGAAAAGAATCTGTGAGTCCAGGAACATATATTAATCACAGAATAATAAAAACACCTGAGTCAGATCCTGTTGTTTTGCTGTTTGTTCACGACGTAGTGGGACTGAAGCTGGACTAGGCCTCTGTTCTGTGACCCCCCCCCAACATTTCTCAGATTAAATATTCTCTTTATTCTTGGTCAGTACTTTTCTCACAAATGAAGTGGGAAAGCACTTATTTTACAACAACCTTTTTAAAGTTTTATCATAAACTGAATTTAAACTAAGGGCAGATTAATTTATTTTCTGTTTATCCTGAATTATTATTATATTATTTTAGTTTTATCTTGAGTGTCTCTTTAAACAGAAACTCCTACTGACAGAGAAACACAGCTGTAGCTCCACTGCTGCTGAGTCTGTGAATAAATGTGCAACAGACTGGATCATTTACACTTTTATCAGTCCAATGTTTCTTTTGTTTTGTGCACAATGTGAATTTAACAAAAGTCTTTGGAGACTCCACTGTAAAACAACCCAGTTTATCAACTGAGATTAAGTTTAAATGTTTAGTTTTTCTTTTTTCAATAGACTCTATTAACACCCCTCGGCCCAGGAATCAAACCCACAACCTTTTTGCTGTTAGACAGAAGTCCTAAACATCAATAACTAACATTATGTTCATACATTAAAGACATTCACAGTTTCATATTTGATCCACTGAAGACACTGATGAACTGGAGGTAATAGTCTTAAAATCAGCTCAACATTGGACGTGTCTTAGTCATGTGACTATTTTACAAACCCTCTTCCTCGACATCTCCCAGAAGTGTGTCACTGATGAGAGTGTCTCTGTCAGAGCTGAGGACACAGCTGTAGACTCCCTGATGACCTGAGTCCAGGTTCTTTAAAGTCAGGCCGGACTCTGAGACCTCCTCCACAAACTGTCTCCAGGATTCATTATAAACTCTGTTGGTCCCAGTCTGGGTTAATATGGTCTGAGTCTGGTTGAATTTCCAGATGAGGCTCTTTTTTGGAGCGTTGGAGGCAGAGCAGGGGACTGTGGACTCATTTCCTGAAATAAACTGAACTAAGGGCAAAAAAACAAATGAATAAAATAAAAAAAGAATAGAATGAATGCACCGGGACCCTGACTGAACTAATGTTAGTACTCACGCTGCAGCCTGTAGGTGGCGCTGCTCCAGCTGTGCTCAGTGCTGATGTTACAGCTGTGTTCCTCTGGAGGCTTGTGTGAAAGTGTGACAGAGCTGAAGATGGAGTAAAGACCCTTCTCTGAGACACTGACTGATGTTTTGGGCTCAACATCAGGAGGTGGAGGCCTCAGAGACCAGCTCACATCAGGTTTTGGGTAAATATCTTTGGAGCTGCAGATCAGTTCATCTCCTCTCTGCTCTATGTTCACAAAACTAACAGAAGCTGCAACAAAAGACTTCAGTTAAAAGCACCAAGACTCAGCTCCATCAGAAGAAACAGTTAAAATATATTATTGTTCTCACCCCTCACTCTCAGATTGATAAAGGACTCTGCCTACAGTGTTGAATGTGCTGATGAAACACTTGTAGGTGCCTTCATCCTGGAGCTTCACGTCTCTGAGCAGCAGTGAGGCGTTTCCTCTGGAGATCTGATCCACAAACAGAGAGGTCCGGCCTTTAAAGTCCTGGTTCTGTCCTGAGAGCTGGTCCCGACTGTGGTAGTAGATGTGAACTGGAACATCTCCTGGAGTCTTAAACCAGTAAATAACAGGGGAGCCGCTCTGAAAGCTGCAGGGCAGGACACAGCTCTCGATGAAAACACAGGACACTTCAACATCTGAGAAATGAGACAGAGAATAGTCTTTGTTCAGAAGAAGTTGTACACATCATAAAAAGACTTTATTATCCTATAACCTGTGATAAAATGACTGTGGTTGAGGTCTAATACAGTCACACTGTCAAAACACTTTCAAAAATCCAATTTAGACACAAAAAATGTGAATAAAAAACATTTTCATTACATTAGTGACTGGCTCCAACATTAGTGACTGGCTCCATTTTTCATCTGTTTTTTGTTGTTTGTCTCATTTTTGCTCAAATATTAAATAAAAAAAGCCTAGAATAAAACACATAAACATGAATGTCTCATGAAAGTCTTAGAAAATGTAATCCTTAGTAAAGTATGTCCCAGACCTCCAGCTGCTCCGGCCCCTACACTGTCACAGGTTGTAGATGTGTGCTGCTTCTCTTTCTCAGGTCACAGCTGATCACAGCCACAGCCTTAAACACCTGCACCTGGCTGTGGGTGGAGCCTAAAGGTTAAAAGACCAGTGACCTTAGACTTCTGCCTCTCTCTGTTTACTTTCCTCTGAGTTCAGATCCTCTTTATTCTGTCTCTGAGTCTAGATCCTCTTTATTCTGTCTCTGAGTTTAGATCCTCTTTATTCTGTCTCTGAGTTTAGATCCTCTTTATTCTGTCTCTGAGTTTAGATCCTCTTTATTCTGTCTCTGAGTTTAGATCCTCTTTATTCTGTCTCTGAGTTTAGATCCTCATTATTCTGTCTCTGAGTTTAGATCCTCTTTATTCTGTCTCTGAGTTTAGATCCTCATTATTCTGTCTCTGAGTTTAGATCCTCATTATTCTGTCTCTGAGTTTAGATCCTCATTATTCTGTCTCTGAGTTTAGATCCTCATTATTCTGTCTCTGAGTTTAGATCCTCATTATTCTGTCTCTGAGTTTAGATCCTCTTTATTCTGTCTCTGAGTCTAGATCCTCTTTATTCTGTCTCTGAGTTCAGATCCTCTTTATTCTGTCTCTGAGTTTAGATCCTCTTTATTCTGTCTCTGAGTTTAGATCCTCTTTATTCTGTCTCTGAGTTTAGATCCTCATTATTCTGTCTCTGAGTTTAGATCCTCATTATTCTGTCTCTGAGTTTAAAACTTATCCTCTTTATTCTGTCTCTGAGTTTAGATCCTCTTTATTCTGTCTCTGAGTTTAGATCCTCTTTATTCTGTCTCTGAGTTTAGATCCTCTTTATTCTGTCTCTGAGTTTAGATCCTCATTATTCTGTCTCTGAGTTTAAAACTTATCCTCTTTATTCTGTCTCTGAGTTTAGATCCTCTTTATTCTGTCTCTGAGTTTAGATCCTCTTTATTCTGTCTCTGAGTTTAGATCCTCTTTATTCTGTCTCTGAGTTTAGATCCTCTTTATTCTGTCTCTGAGTTTAGATCCTCATTATTCTGTCTCTGAGTTTAAAACTTATCCTCTTTATTCTGTCTCTGAGTTTAGATCCTCTTTATTCTGTCTCTGAGTTTAGATCCTCTTTATTCTGTCTCTGAGTTTAGATCCTCTTTATTCTGTCTCTGAGTTTAGATCTTCTTTATTCTGTCTCTGTGTTTAGATCCTCTTTATTCTGTCTCTGAGTTTAGATCCTCTTTATTCTGTCTCTGAGTTTAGATCCTCTTTATTCTGTCTCTGAGTTTAGATCCTCTTTAGTCTGTCTCTGAGTTCAGCGTCAGCAGTTATCTCTGTTTCTTTAAACATCACGTCTGTGCTTTGACAATATTTATTCAATATTTTTCCTTTGTTCAGAGACATTATTTTCTGTTTCTATTGATTGAATGTTTACAAGTTCCATTGTGAGCGACCAGTGTCTGAGACAAAAATCTGGTCATATAAGCTGTTTAATTAAACAGTTTTCCTCAGGAATGGAAAAATGCATGTGTTTGTTTTACTGAGTCCTTCTGTGTTCATCCAAAGGAAGATAAAATAAAAGTGTGAATATGATCTTGAGTAAACAGTAGAGCTCCTACAGCTGGATGTAGAACAGGTTTCTCTGACGTGTGTTTATTTAGGCTTTAGGCTGTGTTTTAAGAAAACAGACTAAAGCACATTATTATAAACTAAAGACTAAAAATACTCAGTGCCTTTTATTGAACCATCTGAAATATTGTGAGCACAAACAGTTCTTACATAATTTTATTAATTCTAAACAAATATGAAGCTGTTTGAATCAGTCTAACGTTACTCAGAAATGTTCCTCTTGTCCAACCCTCTTCTGAATCACATTTTACTCATTTAACTTTACATTTACATTTAGTCATTTAGCTTTTATCCAAAGCGACTCACAAGTGAGGAAAACAATGAAAGCAATTTTAACAACACAAGGTGCAAAAAGCATAAGAGCATCAAAAGATTGTCCAGTATACAAAGCTAAGGATAGGAAGTATATTTTTTATTTATTCATTTATTTTTTGGAAAAAAGGGAATAGATAGTATAATATGTTTTCATTTAACTTAAAATAAAATAAAATAAAATGAACTGACCTTCTCCTTTTGTAGTCGTCCACAGAAACACAAAGAGAAGAGTGACTGCCTCGACTGAAGACATGTTCTCTTTACCTTGTGAGCTGGGTTTAAATAAAAGAGAGTGTCCTGGTTATTATTTCATACACCAAACTCACTTCTAGAGTCACACATTCACACAGCGCTCTGCCCCTGAGCCACTGAGCCCCATGTGACTGTTTATTCAGGTAAAAAGGACTCAGACGCAAGGCAAGGCAATTTTATTTCTACAGCACAATTCATACACAGGTAACTCAAAGTGCTTTACAGGAATAAAAGACAATTTACAAGATTTAGATTTAGAAACATAAGAAAAATTAAAAGCATTATAAAAGAAAAGTGCAGATAAAAAAAACATTAAGTTGTGGTGTAGGCGGAGCTAAAGAGGAAGGTTTTTAACCTCCTCTTGAACATTGTTAAATTTGAGGCTGTTCCAGGTTTTTGCTGAAACTTAAACGCTGCTTCACCCTGTTTCGTTCTAACTCTGGGCTCGAGCAGAAGCCTGTCCCAGATGGTCCAGTTTGGGTTTGTCTCTGAAGCAGAATAAAAGCTGCTCTGGAGTCAGTGACCAAACCAAAGCAGCTTCATCTGAGTCTGATCAAACTAAAGCTGAGCTGACCTGAGCACAAACACACACTTCAGTAATGGGACTTTTATTTTGAAAGATGAAATGTAAACAGCACATGCAACATATTCTTTTTTTGTTAGTTTTTATCCCATTAGGTTACAGAAAGCATACATAATATACACATCTATTTACATTATACAAACAAACACACACTTCAGTAATGTGACTTTTATTTTGAAAGATGAAATGTATACGAGACATTCAACATTAACAGTTTTAATCATTGACCTTTAAGTCCATCAGTAACGTTACATTCCTTCAGTTCTGTAACAGAGTTTTACTCATGTCTCTGAACGTTGGACTAAAGTCAGACATGAACAAAATAAAACACATAAAAACATGATTAAGAACAAATATCAGTCGTTTAATATAAAACATAATATTTTAACAAATGATAAAGACACATCTCACTGTGAAGTGCAAATCTAAAAGAGCTCCACAAACTGGTTCTCCACTGACTTCTACAGAAGAACCTCTCACTAAAGACCTCCTCTTTTTCACCTCTTTTCACTTTTAAAACAAAGAGAAACATTAAAGTGAGACTGAGACTAAAGCCGGTCCAGACTCGGGACTAAACCTGGTCCAGACTCGGGACTAAACCTGGTCCAGAGTCGGGACTAAACCTGGTCCAGAGTCAGGACTAAACCTGGTCCAGAGTCAGGACTAAACTGGATGAAGCAGAGTTAAAAGTGAGTTCTTTAACTCTGACTACACTCTGAATGACTCTGAATGACTCTGAATGACTCTGAGTGACTCTGAATGACTCTGACTACACTCTGAGTGACTCTGAGTGACTCTGAATGACTCTGAATTACTCTGGGTCACTCTGAATGACTCTGAATGACTCTGAGTGACTCTGAGTGACTCTGAATGACTCTGAGTGACTCTGAGTGACTCTGAGTGACTCTGAATGACTGTGACTACACTCTGAGTGACTCTGAATGACTCTGAGTGACTCTGAGTGACTCTGAGTGACTTTGAGTGACTCTGAATGACTCTGAGTGACTCTGAATGACTCTGAGTGACTCTGAATGACTCTGAATGACTCTGAATTACTCTGGGTCACTCTGAATGACTCTGAATGACTCTGAATGACTCTGAGTGACTCTGAATGACTCTGACTACACTCTGAGTGACTCTGAATGACTCTGAATTACTCTGAATTACTCTGGGTCACTCTGAATGACTCTGAATGACTCTGAGTGACTCTGATGACTCTGAGTGACTCTGAGTGACGCTGAATGACTGAGTGACTCTGAATGACTCTGAGTGACTCTGAGTGACTCTGAGTGACTTTGAGTGACTCTAAATGACTGAGTGACTCTGAATGACTCTGAGTGACTCTGAGTGACTCTGAGTGACTCTGAATGACTCTGAGTGACTCTGAGTGACTCTGAGTGACTCTGAGTGACTCTGAATGACTCTGAATTACTCTGGGTCACTCTGGGTCACTCTGAATGACTCTGAATGACTCTGAGTGACTCTGAGTGACTCTGAGTGACTCTGAATGACTCTGACTACACTCTGAGTGACTCTGAGTGACTCTGAATGACTCTGAATTACTCTGAATGACTCTGAATGACTCTGAGTGACTCTGAGTGACTCTGAGTGACTCTGAGTGACTCTGAATGACTGAGTGACTCTGAATGACTCTGAGTGACTCTGAGTGACTTTGAGTGACTCTAAATGACTGAGTGACTCTGAGTGACTCTGAGTGACTCTGAGTGACTCTGAGTGACTCTGAATGACTCTGACTACACTCTGAGTGACTCTGAGTGACTCTGAGTGACTCTGAGTGACTCTGAGTGACTCTGAGTGACTCTGAGTGACTCTGACTACACTCTGAGTGACTCTGAGTCACTCTGAATGACTCTGAAAACTCTTTGTCTCTAAACTATTTTAATTCTGTATTTGACTCTTGAGTCTTTTTCTGAATCTGAGAGTTTTAAACGTGTCTTATTTGTGTAAAACCCTTTGAAGGACCAGTGTCTGTGCTTTAGAAGAAGGTCCAGACTCTGTCCAGGACTAACCCGACCTGCTCAGAGCTACTTTCTTCTGCCTCCATGTTTCATAAGTTCTGATGTTTAATGAAGCGGGGACAGAGGACAGTTCTGTCAGGCTTCGTTTGTTTCAGTGACATTATCATCGTTTCCCTGAAGAACAAGAGAAAGATACAGACGATGACTATGAGCGCTGTTCAGTACATTACACTTTAAATGATTGTTTGATGAAGCACTGAGGAGGTGGAATATGTAAGAATCAAACCTGTGAGAGTTCAGAGAGCTGCAGGTCTTCTCCAGTCTTAGTGAGAGGACTTTCTTCTGGTGTTGGTCTGATCGATTCTCCGCTAAGTTAAAGACATTTAGAAAAACACATCTTGTGAATTTCCTCTTGTTGCTACATGTCACTGTGATTAGTTTTTAAAGCAGGAGACCTCCAGCAGGTGGGACACTGAAGCTGGGCTTTGAAGAATCAAGGATTAGACCTGGTCCTTTTCATTTATTCACTTTATCCATCTTTTTCATTTGGACTAAAACAGTAAAAGTACTCACTCGGACGGAGCCGTGTTTGGAGCTTTGTGGCATCTTTGTAGAGCTGAAGCAGAAACACATTTTTATCATTAACACAAACATGTATTCTATTAATATTCTCATACTTGACCTTTGACCCACCTTTCCATTTCTTTACAACCACAACCACAACTATTACTGCTGCTGCTGCTGCTGTTACTCCAACAATAATCCCCACTGTGTTCTTCTCTGGAACTGTGTTATTCTCTGAATCTGAAAATGAGACTTGAGTTATGGCACAGCACTCACAGTGTCACCTGAAGAAGACCCACAGTGTCACCTGAAGAAGACCCACAGTGTCACCTGAAGAAGACCCACAGTGTCACCTGAAGAAGACCCACAGTGTCACCTGAAGAAGACCCACAGTGTCACCTGAAGAAGACCCACAGTGAGAGGTTTTTACTGGTTTTAGAACAAACTGTAAAGACTGGATCTGAAACTGAGGATGTGCAGCTGTGGAATTAAATATACTACATTTATTACAGATAATGTTTTACACATAGTTCATAGTTTAAACTATAGACAAAAAAACTGAATTTATTTTAGTGAGTTCAGCTTGTTGACCTGGTCCTCCACAAGAGTCCCATGTTCAAACAGACACATGAGACACAGGCCTCAGGACGTCCACTGCAGACGTGTGGACACTGGACAATTTTATGTTTATATGAACTTCACTTTCCCAGTTTGGATCTGGTTTATTTATTTTTGTAAAGATCAGATCAGTCGGTGACACAGAAAAAAAATAAGAACAAAACAACAAAAACAAATCTAATGTGGTCCATTAATAAGCTTTCTTTATCTCCACTCGTTTTCCCTTGTCCTGCGCTGGGACAGGGACAGCTCATTCTGATTCAGTCCCCTGAACTAATGTTAGTACTCACGCTGCAGCCTGTAGGTGGCGCTGCTCCAGCTGTGCTCAGTGCTGATGTTACAGCTGTGTTCCTCTGGAGGCTTGTGTGAAAGTGTGACAGAGCTGAAGATGGAGTAAAGACCCTTCTCTGAGACACTGACTGATGTTTTGGGCTCAACATCAGGAGGTGGAGGCCTCAGAGACCAGCTCACATCAGGTTTTGGGTAAATATCTTTGGAGCTGCAGATCAGTTCATCTCCTCTCTGCTCTATGTTCACAAAACTAACAGAAGCTGCAACAAAAGACTTCAGTTAAAAGCACCTCAGCTCCATCAGAAGAAACTTTTTAAAATATATTATTTTTCTCACCCTTCACTCTCAGATCGATAAAGGAGTTCTTTCCTACAGTGTTGGTTGTGCTGGTGTAACACCTGTATCTGCCTTCATCCTGGAGCTTCACGTCTCTGAGCAGCAGTGAGGCGTTTCCTCTGGAGATCTGATCCACAAACAGAGAGGTCCGGTCTTTAAAGTCCTGGTTCTGGTGTTGGACCTCGTCCTGACCACGGTAGTAGATGTGAACTTGAACATCTGTTGTATTCTTGTACCAGTAAATGACTGGGTTGGAGCCGCTCTGAAAGCTGCAGGGCAGGACACAGCTCTCGTTGAAAACACAGGTCACTTCAACATCTGAGAAACATCAGAGATAAATAATCAATAGTCTTTGTTCAGAAGTAGTTTAAAACACCATAAACACTTTATTACCCTATAACATGTGGTTATAAAAGGACTGTAGATGGGGTCTAATACTTTCACATTGATGTCAATACACTGTGAATATTCCTCTGATCACAGCTGTCACTTCTTCCATCAAAGCAACATACAATTCATAAACAATAAACCTAGAATTACCCATCCCAAACACATTTAATCAATTTTTAAACTACCAAAAATAACTCACAGCTAAAACATACAAAATGACACTCCAGTGCAATAACGATTAAAGTGGTGGTGGACAAACAGCAAAGGGAAGCTGTAATGTTGACATAGCAATACCAAGGGATGGCAACAGGAAAAAGGATCTTAAAGCACATTACTTTAAACTAAAGAGAAGCTCCGTTCAGTGTGCAGACCTACCAGACTCCAGTGAGTCCTGTCTTTTTACATAAATGAGTGTGAACAAAAAACTCAGTATCAAGAAAACAAAAATCTGTCTTTTTTATTGAACCATCTGAAATATTGTAGCACAAACATTTCTTACATTATTAGTTAGTTCTAAACAAATATGTAGCTGTTTGAATCAGTCTAAAGTTCATCAGTAAAGTTTCTCTTGTCCAATCCTCTTCTGGTCTGCTTTAGTCCTGTTTGGCCTGGTTCTGTCTGGGATCACATGGTCTGGGTTAGTCCTGTTTGGCCTGGTCCTGTCTGGGATCACATGGTCTGGGTTAGTCCAGTTTGGCCTGGTTCTGTCTCGGATCACATGGTCTGGTTTAGTCCAGTTTGGCCTGGTTCTGTCTCGGATCACATGGTCTGGTTTAGTCCAGTTTGGCCTGGTTCTGTCTCGGATCACATGGTCTGGGTTAGTCCTGTTTGGCCTGGTCCTGTCTGGGATCACATGGTCTGGTTTGGTCCAGTTAGTCCAGTGAGTAAAGCGGTCGAAGGTAGACGGTTCGATTCCCGCTCTCCCCACAGTTCATACTGTCGTTGTGTCCTTGGGCAAGACACTTAACCCACCTTGCCTCCAGTGGCTGTAACTCTGGTACTTACTGTAGAACAATGCAAGTCGCTTTGGATAAAAGTGTCAGATAAATGAATAAATGTAAATGTACTGTATAAATGTGTATATTTAAAAAATAAATGCTGTAATAAATCAATGATAATCTCACTAAGAATCTGATTTAGGGTTTCTTCAGTGAAACATACACAGTTTGTAAAGAGTTGTTCTTCTCACTGTTTTGAAAAACCTGACACAAAACAATGAGCTTCAGCTGAAAAACTGTTCAGACTGACTTCTCTTTCAGGAAAAGATTTAATGCAAATGACTGAGACCTACATGTGTCTGTCTCTGACACACCCAGCCTCTCACATTCATCCACTTTAGAAAGTCCTACTGACTTCAGGCTGTGTTTGGATGAAACAACGACAGAAATGAGACCCATTCAAGAGAAAAGTCTTGAGTTTAGAAGATAAATATTGTTGGAAACACTTAAATCTATTCTTGAACAGAACTATTTATTAAAAAGAGTTTGATAAAGGTCTGGACTTACAGCCCTACAGACATAAGTGTTATCTTTAAAGGATATTTGCAGATTTATGCAGAGCTTTTGTGTTAAACAGGTTCTGGCAGTTCTTAGACGTTGAGTTACAGATGAATAGTAGTCGTCAGGATTATAAACTCTCGTTCAGCTCGTTCTAAACAAATGTGTGTCGAGTAATTCAGGAAGTCAATTTAAACATCCTATTTTTTATTTAGGTATTTGTTGAATAATTAAACAGAGTGTTATAAAATATAATCTTATATAAGAAATAATAAAAACATACCCTCTCCTTTTGCAGTGATCCACAGAAGGACGAAGATAAAGACAACGGCCTGGTTTAAAGACATTTTTATTCACCTGGACAGCGCTCTGATACAGTCCAAAGACAGGTGTAAAAGGAGTGGCTTGATCAGCTGATCTGAGCAGAGCCTACACAAGCCTACAGGAAAACAAGTTTATTTGCATTAATTCAAAATAATAATGTTATAAAAGAATGAGTGCTGAGTTTTAGTGGACGTTACTCAGCACATTTCTGTTTCTTTGTCACATGCAGCAGTTATTTACAAAACAAGTTAAAATATTTTTTATAAAAATCTTATTAAAATAATAAAATGTGTTATTTTTTTGATCTCATCCTTTTTAAACTCAGGAACAAAGCTCAGGTGTTGATCTGACTCAGAGCTTGTGGAACAGGTTTGTTTTCAGTCAAGCATATATTTACTTTGAGCTCAAGAAACACTCTGTGTCAATATTAAACAATAACTTAAACAAAAACAATCTTCAGGAGTAGTCACAGTTGTGTGTTTTCAGTCTAAAACCTGGGATCATAAAACATTTTGTCTAAAAATAACAACAGTCGAGTGCCACAAATAAAAACAAGTGTTTTCTATTTCTTCTGTTTTAGCCACATTCCTTCACAAATAAACTAATAAAGGTTTGTGCTGTTAAAGCCAAGTCCAGTCTTAGTTTCCTCTTTCATGCTGCTCAAATGTGACGAGCCCAAAATAATCTTGTATTTGAATTGAATTAGCCCTCTGGGATTAATAAAGACAATTTTATAATTTAATGGGACCAGGACTTCCCACGTTCCTGTCAAGTTCCTGTCAAGTTCCTGTCAAGTTCCTGTCAAGTTCCTGTCAAGTTCCTGTCAAGTTCCTGTCAGGAAACTCTCAGGTCCTTAGGGCTGTGTAGCAAGTATTTAGTAAAAAGAAAGACTTATGTTGTGAGTTAAAAGATAAATTAACCCTGATACAGGACACGCTGGAGGGACTATGTCTCTCCTCTGAACTGGGAACACCTTGGTATTTAACTCAGAGCAGCTGGAGGAAGTGTCTAGGGAGGGGGAAGTCTGGGCATGTCTGCTTAGACGGCTGATGATTCTTATAATTCTAATATTATGACTATAAACGTCTGACTTGTACACAAAACTAATAAATTAATTGAACAAATAATTCACAGCAACAAGAATAAAAAAATATCTCCCAGAACCCGAGCTCAAAGGAATTCCCTTCCCTCTGGCTTCAAAAGATCACCTGTCTTCAGAATATTAAGAAACATTTGAAAACCTTTATTCTTACTAAAGCATAACACAACCGTGTCCATTGGGCCCTAAGCAGGATTGTTTTGGACTAACGTCTACATTATTGCATGCATTTATATGGCACTTTCCTGCACCCTTCTCGGGCTCCCAAAGCGCTTTACATGGTGCTTCCACTCCCCCCATTCACACACATCCACTCCTGGGGCAGACAGAGGGGGGGCTGCCACACAAAGGGTGCTCAACCTTCTCCTACCACCACCAAACACACTTCCACAGTCACACACACTCATACACCAGAGCTACAGACACTGGAGGCAATTTTACACATTCTAAGCAAATATGTAGCTTTTTAAATCCGTCTAAAGTGAATCAGTAAAGGTTCCTTTAACTCACTGAACTTTACAGACCCTCTTAAAAATATAATCCACTGACCTTCTCCTTTTGTAGTCGTCCACAGAAGCACAAAGAGAAGAGTGACTGCCTCGACTGAAGACATGTTCTCTTTACCTTGTGAGCTGGGTTTAGATAAAAGGGGAGTGTCCTGGTTATCATTTCATCCTGTTGGCATCAACCCAAATGAGATTTCTGATTAAACATGAACACTGACCTGACTTTACAGAAACATACTCACTTTTTTCTTAACATTTTCTTTTTGCTCTGTGTCTGGGCCCTTTCTTCTGCAGCAGCTCCTGAAGCTAGAATTAAAGCTCACCTGATCATTTCTTTGAGCTCAGAAGCTGCTGGAGTCCTTCATAGTCCATTTAATTCATATCTACAGAGTCACATTTAACACTGAAAATGAAGACAAGTTGATCTGTTTGTACCATAAACAATAAAGTCATTACTACAAAACATTTAACACATGTTTGCTCAATAAAACAGGCTAAAGACTAAAGTGTTGACTGAGATTTGTTCAGGTTAAGGCAGAAAGAGTTACACTGGTCTAGAGTTTGAACTCTTAAACCCGAGACATGTCACAAACAAACAGCATGACACACTACACACCCCACGACTCAGCTACAAACACACCTCATTTACATTTACCCCAAACCCAGACCAAACGGCGGGCCCAAACTGTGACAAACTCTATTCATCCAAATATTTTTTATTTTTTTAGGCGGAAATGTTTTGGTGGTTATTTTGCAGTTTTCAATCATGATTTATTCTAAAGTGTAACATTCAAATTCAAAATTACACTTCGGGGAATCTTGTGCCCCCTTCATTTTGACCAGAATTATTGTAGTTACAGAGATACAGTCAATTTACTCTGGAGATGTTCCAGCAGACACACCAAAAAACAAGACTTTGTTATTAGACCATGCTTTTAGACCTGGTCCAAAGAGCAAAGTCTGGCCTTTCAGACAAAAATACTCCAGAGAGCGATCTGTTCCAGTGGAGGACTGTAGTTCTGTTCTTCATTGTGAGTTCATTATACAAAGATTAGATCTATTTATTATACAAAGGTTAGAGATCAAACATATCAACAACAAAGGTTTTTACAGGAAACCAGTCCAAAAACAAGTGAGAAAACAATATGAAGTTAAAGTAGAAACTTTATAGTCATTACTCAACACTGTGCAGACTGTGTGGAATACTTAACATTCCAGTCATAACCCGGCTCCTGGCCTTGACACAAACAACCCTCAGACCCCTCACACCCCCTCCACAAACATGTGTCAGCAGGCTTTCACTGCACTCTCCTTCAGCCACTGCAGGTTCACCTACGAAGCATGTTTACGAAGATAAAGGGAGGACCAGCAGGCTAAAGAAGTTAACGTTGGGAGGTGCAAGCTCCAAGTGGCTCTGTGTGGAAAGAGCTTCTTGAGCACAAGCCACAAGCACACGTTGCCTTTAGCCTGGTACCAGATGTTTTTCTTTTTGAAAAGGAGAACGGCCTGGTCCTTTTCTCATATTGAATCCCTTCCTCTGTGATTTTGTGGACGGACCAATCACGAGTCATTTATCAGAAAACCAGGGTAATCTTCAGAAAGTTTATTCAAAGGGCATAGGTTACCAAGCATATCAGAAGTGTCGTCTGTGTTTTTAGATGAGACAGAAGACGATTGCACCACTGTTTTACACAAACTACTGCTTATCTGTTTCCAAATTAACTGTTATTTTACAATTCCAATTTTGGATGCTTATTTTAAATTTCCTTTTGTATGAAATGGAAACTCTTTATGTTGCTCAAATGTTGGCTCTGGCAGCAAAGCAGTGGCACCTGGAAACATGGCAAACTAGAACACTTTTCTCTACCAGGTTTGTGATCTTCACATTTTCCTCGTCCAGCGTTTATGTAACCCTGTCACTCTTTAGTTGCCTCTGATTTGTTTTCGCCTAAACCCATAAAACAAAAAGCATCCAGGAGAGTTGGGCGTACTTCCTGCTCCTTCACTCTCACTGAGGCTGGTTCTCAGAGCTTCATGTGGCTCCATACTTCCAGGTTTTTTATTTAGGATTAGATTCTCCTACTTGTAAGAATAAGATGGCAACCTGTCCTCTTCCTGGCAGAAGGGTCTAACTCTGAGCCCAGCATCATTTAGATCTGGTTCTGTCTGAGATCACATGGTCTGGTTTAGTCCTGTTAGGTCTGGTTCTGTCTTTATAGTTTACTTTTGTATATCCTGTGCACAGTACATACATTATATGATGTGTTTTTACAACCTACTCCACATATTAGAGGACCTTATACAGAGCCATGTCTCATTATAATATAAAGATACACGTGACACAAAAAGAGCACTATTTAAACCAGAAACTGTTATATTTTGTCTCAAGTATGATTCATATTTACAAGAAGTAGTAATAATAATTAAACTCTGATATCTATAATGACAGTGTAGGACCTCCACATGAGCTCGTAAAACAGAGACCTGAGCAAAACCACAGACTGGACTGGAATATAAAGCATTTACACAATGGTGGCAGTGAACAGCACAACAAAGCATGAGCTATTCAACACCGAGCGTTACTAAGTGATCACTAACAACTTTACCACTGAGCTTTCACAAACATGAAACACTAGTCGAGAGAAACCGCTGTGGCAGCTGCCCCACACCTCCAACAATGATGTCGTCGAGACATAATGTCTTCAGGCGAAGAAGACCAGACACTGAACCATGTCTGTTTCAGAGACACACCGAGCCTCCTGCTTCAAGTGTGAAACTGCACTGCAGACTCCACTAGGGGGCGATAAAGAGCCACTAGAAACATTCTGATGACCATAACTCTGCACTGCTCTTTTAGAGGAAAACCACTCTGAGCATGTGCAAAAACTCACTTTAAGATTCCAGAGACCAGCTTCTGAACCAGCAGCAGGACTTCAGAGACCGGAGCTCTCAGTTTGTGGAGAACATCTCCAGAGGAAACACCTCACTGTGGCTCTCACCTGTCCACCTCCAGGACCAGGGCTCACACAGGTGTTTCACCAGCTCCAGCCTCCGAGACGAGCAGACCGTCCTCCAGCTGAGAGTCCACAGTAAAACTAACACTAGCACAGAGTTAAAACTCAGCTGAGAGTCCACAGTAAAACAAACACTAGCACAGAGTTAAAACTCAGCTGAGAGTCGACAGTAAAACTAACACTAGCACAGAGTTAAAACTCAGCTGAGAGTCCACAGTAAAACTAACACTAGCACAGAGTTAAAACTCAGCTGAGAGTCCACAGTAAAACTAACACTAGCACAGAGTTAAAACTCAGCTGAGAGTCCACAGTAAAACTAACACTAGCACAGAGTTAAAACTCAGCTGAGAGTCGACAGTAAAACTAACACTAGCACAGAGTTAAAACTCAGCTGAGAGTCGACAGTAAAACTAACACTAGCACAGAGTTAAAACTCAGCTGAGAGTCGACAGTACAGAGTTAAAACTCAGCTGAGAGTCGACAGTAAAACTAACACTAGCACAGAGTTAAAACTCAGATGAGAGTCGACAGTAAAACTAACACTAGCACAGAGTTAAAACTCAGCTGAGAGTCGACAGTGAGAGGAACTATTATGGTTTAGAGACAACATAAACCAGTCACTACTGAACAAGGCTCCTACTAACTCCAGAAACTACTCTGACAGTGTTGCAACTAAGAGTAACATCATGCAGTGAATGGGAACATAATCCTTAAAGATCTGATGGTGCCTCAGAGACAAACCTTATCTCACACTGTTCAAATTAAATGTGTATTTATTGTTTCTTTCTAGTGGACGAAATATGCCCAAAAATTATCATTTTCTACAGCTTATTCATGTTTGTAATTGTTGTGACTCGAGCCTATCCCAGCAGCTTTGGGCCTGTTGGTCGCAGGGTTAACACTTAGAGACACGGACAGACAACCTTTCACTCTCACATTCATTCACTAGAGACACTTTAGATCTGCAGGTGACCTGTAAGGCTTGTGTTTGGACGGTGGGAGGAAGCTGGACCTGGAGAGAAGCCACAGTAACACGTGGAGGACATGGAGACTCTCACAGAAAGACTGGAGTCAGAGGAGGGTCTTGAAAGTAGGAGTGGACAGTCTCCTGGTGTTTAACTGTCCATGATCCAACAGGACGCCTCCAGCTCTGGGACGACATGCTTAAATTATGAACAAACTGACAAAGAACATTTTAGAGTTTCCTCCACACAATAATCCTGTGCTCTCCAAATGACAAGACTCAAGAAGAGAATTTTTAAAGTCAAGTGTGTGACCTTTATTCACCACTAGATGTCACTGTTTCTGTCACAAAGTCATGTATAAAAATACAAAATGTATCAAAAATGTATAAACAAATTCACAAATATTAAGATTCAGCTGCACAAACACTGTAACATTCTTTTGTAGCACCTTATGTTGGTTGTAAACTGTTTTTCATTAATAAATTACATTTTGAAAGTTTTTCATTAGGCACAAGTTTTGATCAAATGAAATGTTTTGGTGAATAACATTTGAGGAGTTTTGATGAACCATTAAACTGTTTTCACAAATGAGCTTTTAGAGTTTTAGAGAAATGCTGAGCAAGTTGTTAAGAACACTGTAGTGTCTCTGACAGACCAGGAGGGGCGCTGTAAACATTGCCACTGCAATAAAGTTTTAAGAGTTTTATCAGAAAGAAACCCAAAGTATAAAAACACAAAGAACTGATTTTACAGTTTACCTGCAACAGAGCAGGTGTCTTTCTCAAAAACACTGCTTTGGCTGGATTTAGTTTGTGAGAGCACCATTTTCATGTAAATGAACGAAGAAAACACAACAGAATCATAGGTTTTTAGTAAAAGAATAGTTTGTTGTGTGAACTGCCAATGATTTCCTTCATTAAAACGTGTTGCTATAACAACAGACCTGCCATCTTTCTCCATTTAAAGCTGCCGATCATTTTGAAAATTCCCCAGAAATACTATTCATTAAATCTGTTCCGTTTAGTGTAACTCTAAAAATAAAAATATCTAAAAGGTAATAATGCAAACGTGATGTAACAGTCTGTTCAGGTTTGAAGAAAGGGTCTTGTTCAGATGAGTCCAGTCGTTGGATGTGTTTGGACGTTAACTGTCTCGATCCTCTTCAGCCTCAGCAGAGTTTTCTTGTGACGGTCGATCGACAGCATCAGTGTCAGACACTTCTCTCTGAGGTGGAAACAAGAATATGTGTTTAGTACAAATATAAGGTGTGTAGAGCAGCAAGACAATGGAATAAAATCAACAAAAAACTGTTCAAATCCAACTGAAACCTGTTCAAATCCAACTAAAAACTGTTCAAATCCAACTAAAACCTGTTTAAATCCAACTAAAACCTGTTTAAATCCAACTAAAACCTGTTCAAATCCAACTAAAACCTGTTCAAATCCAACTAAAACCTGTTCAAATCCAACTAAAGCCTGTTTGAATCCAACTAGAACCTGTTCAAATCCAACTAAAACATGTTCAAATCCAACTAAAACCTGTTTAAATCCAACTAAAACCTGTTCAAATCCAACTAGAACCTGTTCAAATCCAACTAAAACCTGTTTAAATCCAACTAAAACCTGTTTAAATCCAACTAAAACCTGTTCAAATCCAACTAGAACCTGTTTAAATCCAACTAAAACCTGTTCAAATCCAACTAAAACCTGTTTAAATCCATCTAAAACCTGTTTAAATCCATCTATAAATTTAAAACATCAGGTCAATAAATATAATAAAAAGCTTTGTGTTTGGCTGTGCACTGATGCAGAATAAACAAACCTGTGAGCTGAGATTGTTGGGCTCTTGTTCCATTGGGTTTAGTTCAACCTGTTCCTGGTCTTGTTTTCTGCTCCGTTAAAAAATAAAAACAATCTTAGACAGTTTAGTATTTGTATTGTCTTTTTTCTCTGCTACATGTCAAAGTGATTTTTCAAAAACACATTATTCTGATGAATTTAAAGAGTGTGTGTCTGGTTGTTGGTCTCAGTCTCTGATGCTGTTCTTTTTGCATGAGTCTGGATTTACTCACCCTCCTGCTCCATTGGTCCTGTTCTGTTGTTGGTCTAAAGCAGAAATACATCACACACCAAAATAAAACATAGGATCAGATAAACTGAAGTGTTAAGAGTTACTTTACCTCGACGTCTGCAGAAGATCCATAGGACTATAGCTATAACCATTGGTATCACTGCTACTATACATCCCAGAATAATCCACCCGTAGTGAATTCCTAAAAGAGAAAAGAATCTGTGAGTCCAGGAACATATATTAATCACAGAATAATAAAAACACCTGAGTCCAACTGGAGTCACACTGATCTTTTTTCAGATCCTGTTGTTTTGCTGTTTGTTCACGACGTAGTGGGACTGAAGCTGGACTAGGCCTCTGTTCTGTATTTATTTTCTGTTTATCCTGAATTATTATTATATTATTTTAGTTTTATCTTGAGTGTCTCTTTAGACAGAAACTCCTACTGAAACACAGCTGTAGCTCCAATAGACTCTATGGAAAATTTCCTTATTAACACCCTGCGGCCCAGGAATCAAACCCACAACCTTTTTGCTGTTAGACAGAAGTTCTAAACATCAATAACTAACATTATGTTCATACATTAAAGACATTCACAGTTTCATATTTGATCCACAGAAGACACTGTTAATGAACTGGAGGTAATAGTCTTAAAATCAGCTCAACATTGGACGTGTCTTAGTCATGTGACTATTTTACAAACCCTCTTCCTCGACATCTCCCAGCCGTGTGTCAGTGATGAGAGTCTCTGTGTCAGAGCTGAGGACACAGCTGTAGACTCCCTGATGACCTGAGCTCAGGTTCTTTAAAGTCAGGCCGGACTCTGAGACCTCCTCCACAAACTGTCTCCAGGATTCATTATAAACTCTGTTGGTCCCAGTCTGGGTTAATATGGTCTGAGTCTGGTTGAATTTCCAGATGAGGCTCTTTATTGAAGCGTTGGAGGCAGAGCAGGGGACTGTGACTTCAATTCCTGAAATATTTTTGTGACCTACAGAAACAGAAAGAACAAAAAAAGTTAAATGTACAAGTGTCAACCTTAAACAGACACATGAGACACAGGCCTCAGGACGTCCACTGCAGACGAGTGGACACTGGACAATTCCCTCGTCCTGCGCTGGGACAGTGACAGCTCACTCTGATTCAGTTTCTTGAACTAAAGGTAGTACTCACGCTGCAGCCTGTAGGTGGCGCTGCTCCAGCTGTGCTCAGTGCTGATGTTACAGCTGTGTTCCTCTGGAGGCTTGTGTGAAAGTGTGACAGAGCTGAAGATGGAGTAAAGACCCTTCTCTGAGACACTGACTGATGTTTTGGGCTCAACATCAGGAGGTGGAGGCCTCAGAGACCAGCTCACATTAGGTTTTGGGTAAATATCTTTGGAGCTGCAGATCAGTTCATCTCCTCTCTGCTCTATGTTCACAAAACTAACAGAAGCTGCAACAAAAGAGTTCAGTTAAAAGCACCAAGACTCACCTCCATCAGAAGAAACATTTAAAATATATTATTTTTCTCACCCCTCACTCTCAGATCGATAAAGGACTCCTTGCCTTCACTGTTGAATGTGCTGATGTAACACCTGTATCTGCCTTCATCCTGGAGCTTCACGTCTCTGAGCAGCAGTGAGGCGTTTCCTCTGGAGATCTGATCCACAAACAGAGAGGTCCGGTCTTTAAAGTCCTGGTTCTGTCCTGAGAGCTGGTCCTGACTGTGGTAGTAGATGTGAACTGGAACATCTGGAGTCTTAAACCAGTAAATGACAGGTCTGGAGCCGCTCTGAAAGCTGCAGGGCAGGACACAGCTCTCGTTGAAAACACAGGACACTTGAGTCTCTGAGAAACGACACAGAGAGAAATGAGTGCACGAACCAAACCTTCAGAAGTGACAGCACCAGGACCATGTTTGCACGTTGCACAAAAAGCTTCTGAAAGTGTGTCCTGCTCCAGAAGCAGACACTAAAGCACATATTACAGAGGCCTACTCTAAGCATTTCAAATTTATTAAAATGACATCTGGAAAGTTAGGTTCATTCCATTTATGCCTTTTATGTTTAACTCTAAAGTACAGTCTTTGACCTGCTGTGCATCAGCTGCTGTCTTTTGTGAATCAGATAAAGTCCTTTTCTGCCAAAATAAAGTGGATTCAACTGCTTCAAATGATGGAAACAGTAACTTAACCTTGCTACAGAGGAACTTGTGTGGACAGTTTCTAAACAAGAGTAAACAAGATTCTTATTTGAGACATGCTTTAATGGTGCAGATGTGTTTATGGTCCGAGACAGAACGGCGCTGAGAGAGCGGGCTTCACAGAGACTAGTGTCTTTGTCCGAGTCTGGAGACAAAGAAACTGTGGAAACATGTCTTTAATGTTACTCACACTTACCTCCTGTCTCTGTGGAAGTCACGAGAGTCAGAGCAACAAACAGAGCCACCCTCCACATGGTCCACTGTCCGACTGTGAAGAAGAAACGGTCTGTTTACAAAGAAAGAACCAGTGCTTAAAGACGTGTTTGAATCCTCTGGATATGGTCTTATTTAAACGTCACACAAAAGTCTCATTGGTGTAGGATTCATGTTCTACTCAAGGAGACACTCTTTTTATTTCAATATCACTCTTTTTACTTTCATTCTCCATCTTTGTGCTGTTGGCCTGACCTTTACCGTAACCAGCTGTGTAATAGAGCACTTTAAATGCAGAAGCAGCTCTTTTGACCTTGTAAACCTGAATGAAGGAGCTCCCGACTGGAGTCTGGAGCTGGGGCTATTGTTGAGATGAACCCAGGATAAACCTGTGCCTCCTGGAGCTCACAGATAATGTGTGTGAAACCAGGTGTGGACAGTAAAACAAATGTGAAAGAGAGAATGAAATATGAGAAAACATGGTTTAACTTTGAACTTGAAAGGTCCAACAGACTAAAGTAAAAATGTGTTCATGTTTAAAACTCTGATAGATCTGAAGGTGATGGAACGTCCCGTCTTCAGGAGCGTCACCTGCAGACACCTGTTTATGACATTTACAACTGGATCTGCAGCAAGAGCTTCAACTAACTTCAGAATTTTAGTTTAGTCTGATCTAATGTTACATTTTTAATAAACGTGCATTTATATCAGGTTCTTTTTTCTTTCTTTAGACAAACATCAGGACTTATTCTAACAATCACAGATGAACCATTGTGACTTCAGCTGAAGTTTAAACAGTCTTGTCCAACAGACTGTGCTCCTTCCTGTATGACATGCTTTACGTTCCTCTTGAACTGATTAATGCAGGTTTATCAGTTTTATTGAGTTTGTATCAGAAATATTTCTAATTCACAAACTTAAACTATTTAAACTATATTTCAGTTTTGAAACATTAACTTTGTTACAACAATGTTTTTGTGACTTCCCTCCCTCAGACCTTTCAAAATCTATTTCCGGTCAATCACATGTAACATTTCAAAATAAAAGCTCCCTGAAACTTCATAACGGCACTTGTAATTCACGTTTAAATATGAATTAAATTATAATTGATAATTATAATTAACTATTCCACATGTGGTGAGCAGCAGAGGACATGATGCCCTCCAGGTCATTTCAGAACAATCTGATGTACTATTACAGGTAAAGTCGTCTCGTATGTACTTCTTTATTAAAATAATCCTTTATTCTGACTGTAGTCCGTCCATACTCATACTTTATTCATAGTTTCGTCCAAAGCCAGGCTCATTATTTTTCCATTTTAAATAAATCGCTGTATTGATAAAGATTTTAAATCTCCCGCTGATGAGCCTGTTCCCGCCCACTTCCCACAAACCAATGCGGCCTGAACCTTCAGGATCAAAGCGCGTCACATTTAGACACTTTCCAACAGAAAATACTCACTTTGAACACTTTTTAAGATCCGATGAAGTTAAAGACGAGAAAACGAGCGCTGACATTCTCCCGGGTCAAGGTTTGAACTTCTTCTTCGTCTTCTTCTGATTCTGTTAATTTCCGGCAGACTAGGCGCATTGCGGCCTCTGTCGGTGAGAGGCTGCATTACAAGAGTGCTTCAGTCAGGACAAAAGTACACACAAGTACATCCTTACATACAGCCCCACAGCTGCAAAACGGTGTTCCAAACACTGAAGGAGTTCATGTTTTTTACACAGAGCTACACCAGGTCACTGTTTCCACGGTTCACTTAGGCCTACTTTAAATATGTGACCATCAGGAGTTACTCAACAAACACAAAAGTGACCTTCCTGTTTAGCTTTGAGTCAACAGTCTCTCTTTGGTCTTTACACTTGATTTTAAAGCAACAGCAGAGAAGCACGCCCCCTTCAGTGAGACAGAGGTACTGCCTGAGCATCTGTGCATTTTTCACTGCAACACTTTGTGACTGAAGCTGTCAAATACAGAGACTACATTTATTTAAACAGACTCTAAACAGACTTAATGGGATTTAAACTCATGTGAAATATGTTCCTGAAGTCTCCATCAGGTCCACATTTAGTCAGCTCACACTTGGACAGAGTCAGGTCAAATATTCAGATAAGGACTGTTCTGACATGATTTATTCTGACACTTTTCTGAGAGAAGCTGAGAGAACTGAGAGTATCACACACAGGCTTTTATTTCCAGAGGAACGTTCAGATTTGTATAAATAGATGAAGGTACGGTGGCCGAGACAGCTCAACACGCTGCAAATGAAGAAAGCACCAGCAAATAAAGAAAACATCTTCATCAGTTTCACAACACCCGCGCTGCAAAAGTTCACAACACATACAAATACCAAAACGCGCTGCAAATTCAAAAACGCGCTGCAAATCCTCACAACACATACAAATACCAAAACGCGCTGCAAATCCTCACAACACATACAAATTCAAAAACGCGCTGCAAATTCAAAAACGCGCTGCAAATCCTCACAACACATGCAAATACAAAAACGCGTTGCAAATTACACAGACCACAACGGAAATGTTTTAAGGGGACTCCTTTGAGTGACGAACCCCTACTGGGACCTGCTTATTGTTTGCTCGCCTGTCACGTTGTTGTCAGTGTTGTTGTCACTGACCTGAAAGGTGAGGGTTTTTTTTTACTTTTAGATCATGATCGTATAATTGCTTAGTCGTTTGGATATTGTTGGCCTAAATATATTGTTCGTCACTCAAATGAGTCCCCTTAAAACATTTCCGTTGTGGTCTGTGTTATTTGCAGCGCGTTTTTGTATTTGTATGTGTTGTGAGGATTTGCAGCGCGTTTTTGAATTTGCAGCGCGTTTTTGTATTTGCATGTGTTGTGAACTTTTGCAGCGCGCGTGTTGTGAAACTGATGAAGATGTTTTCTTTATTTGCTGGTGCTTTCTTCATTTGCAGCGTGTTGAGCTGTCTCGGCCACCGTATGAAGGTGTGTCAGAGTCATATTGTGTTCCTGCTCTCAGTGATGCTCCATGTGCTCCTCTGTTTTCTTCTGTTCTGACTTTGCTCACAGCTGATTGGTCCAGTTTGGGTTTGTCTCTGAAGCAGAATAAAAGCTGCTCTGGAGTCAGTGACCAAACCAAAGCAGCTTCATCTGAGTCTGATCAAACTAAATCTGAGCTGACCTGAGCACAAACACACACTTCAGCTGACTTTTATTTTGAAAGATGAAATGTAAACAGCACATTCAACAGTAACAGTTACATCAGAGAATGAATAAAGACCTCAAGTCTTATGTTTCCAGAGTTGAACATCCTATATTTAATGAGTCTGTGACACTGGTGGTGTTGTTAATGGTTTTCAGAGCTCGTTTCTAAAGTGACTCTAAAGGCTTCAGGCTTGTCTATTTTGTTTGAGACCAACATGATGGACAACAAGTCTGACATAATCTTTGCATCAAAACATTTTAGAAGTCTCTAATGAAAGTTACAAGAATCTATTTCAACCTTTGGCTCATCTGTTTTATGTGCTTTTTAAAATTAAGACTAGGATCTATTGTAACACCAGGTATTTGAACAACAAGGCCCTCAGCAGGCCTGGGCGGCCCCAGAAAGAAGGCCAGTTATCCACGAAACCATAACCTTTCTGACTACAATGCCGGGCCAGCCACCGGTTCATGGAAACTAATCTGCTATACTGTTCATCACTACCCCTTACGGGGAGGGGGCCAGAGACAATTAATCGATGCCGACTCATCTTGTTCCCTAGTTCAAGAGTCCTGGCTAGGCTATCTTTGGTTACCTCTGACTGCCTCATTCTCACATTATTGGTGCCGACATGAATAACTATCTGCTTGTATGTAGTGCCAGTATGTGTCTGAGGAAACTCTCCCTCCCTGTGTGATGTCAGCACCCTAAGATTAGCCTCTATGTCGGAAGCTCTGGCCCCCGGTAAACAGTGGACAATGGCTGGCGTCTCAGTCTAACATTGCGGGTAATGGAGTCTCCTATCACCAGAGTGCGATGCTTGCTCAGGTTGGCAGGCGCAGAGGAAACAGGCCGGTGATCAGCGCGGACAAGCGGACTTGAAAGCGCCGGAAACCGGTTTGTGGTCAGAGGGGGTGACCGCGGACAGGGGCGGACACACGCCTGCGCCGCCGGACCGGCTCAAACATATTACTCGAGCCGAAACTCGTCGAAAACAAGGCTCAGGTTAGAACACACTAGAGATCCGAACCACTAGATATGAGATATGTATTTCTAATATACTAGAAATACAATACACCAAACACTAGGAATACACTAAAAGTAAAATAACAATAATCAAAGAAAATGACCTGCGGCATTTACACAAGAGGTGAAGACAAACTAGCTGGGTACAACAAACAAAAGGGAAAAGACCAGAAACCTCACTCGAGGGTAAAGTAAAACTGGCCCAAATACACATTTACATCAATAACATAACCAGGGAGCTCACACACTGGGTGAAGGTACAAAGTCTGGATTCAAAAGACAAGGATGAAATCAGGCCAGGGTCAGAGCATACTATAATCCAGTTCATGAACCACTAGGACTACACGACACATAACCAAGAGGAAACCTGCCCCACAAACTCACACCAGGAGTGAAGACAATCTGACACTGAACAGGGGCAAACACACAGGTTATAAAGGAACCCCAATGTGGGACAGGTGGAACACATTAGGGGCGGAGCATGTAATCACAAAGGAGGGAAAGACACAAGGACAGGAAGTCAATCAGAAAACACTTCACAATAAGAACTAGAAAATTAAATAAACTACATAACAGACTGACTAAACTGAACATGAGCTCGGGACATGACATCTGGACTTTTTATTGTAAGAAGACCACTGCCAGTCCTCACAAGATTATATTTAACCAGTTACTAACTAATTAACCCAGACACTTCAGCCACTAAACCAGTACAAGCTGACAAAAAACAAAAACACACAGATGAGGTTTATTTTATGTATTTATTATGTCAACAGTAAAAGAAGTGGCACTAATTGTAAGATTATACAATAGAGCATAGACTTAATTTAAACAACATTCCAAAACCAAAGTGAGTGCCTAATGGATAAATAGTAAAATAAAACCAACTTAAACCAACAAATAAATAAAAGTACGCTCTATGTAACCTGTTGGAATTGAACTTTCTGTGATTAAAAACAAATAGAAAACAGATCATTGACATAAATAAAAAAGTACAACGTATTAAGAGCTTAATGAGAACTGTTGTTTAACTGGAAAAACTGCATTTATAATTTAACATTGACAATGAAAGGTGAATGTAATAAAGTGACTGGCACAAACTTACAATAGTAAACTGGTTGCAAGACACTTTCTCAGTTTGCTCAGTTTGTGACTGATCAGATGTTTACAATACAAGCTGACGATGAGTTTAAAGACCTCATTCATCGCACGCTGAGCAGAAAAGAGACATCAGTTGAATGAAATGTGGACGTCAAGCAGAGAAAATGACAGTGATGTCCGTAACTTATTTTAAAATGAGATAATCTCACCTTGTGTTCTTCCAAAGACAGCCACGGCTCTGGTTTAAACAGTTCTTTTAGATCAGTCTTCAAGAAGCAGTCTCTGTGGCTCGATCTGAAGTATTTCTTTAAAGGAAAGAAAATAGGATAAAAAAATAAAAACATAAAAATATAAAAATATAAATTATAAACGTAAATGGTGTATAAAGCTGCTGTACCTCAGAGAAGTCTGTTACAATTTCCAGCAAACATTTCAGGTTATTTTTTTAATTTCCTCGACAGTGGATGAGACTTTACTGACTTTAAACTTGTTCTGTGTCACATGACTCCTACAAAGACAGGCCTTGTCAACATGTGGAAGATGTTCAGGATTTCACAAAAGAATACTTAAAATACTCACTTGAGCTCTTTCCAACATGACAGTTTCAGACCACATCCTGCATTAATTACAACATTATGGCTGCGTAGAAGAAGGATCCGGTTCTGAAATTAAAACATTTGGTGCATCGTAAAGAGGAAGAAGACCTAAGACAGTTGAGCAACTAGAAGCCTGTATTAAACAAGAATGGGACAACATTCCTAAACTTGAGCAACTTGTCTCCTCAGTCCCAGACGTCTCAGAAGAAGAGGGACACATAGAAGGAAACATGGCCTTGTCCAAACTTTTTTGAGATGTGTTGATGCCATGAAATGTAAAATCAACTTATTTTACCCTTAAAATATACAATTTCTCAGTTTAAACATTTGAAATTTTATCTATGTTGTATTCTGAATAAAATATTGAAATTTGAAACTTCCACATCATTGCATCCTGTTTTTATTCACAATTTGTGCAGTGTCCCAACGTGTTTGAATCGGGTTTGTATTCAGTTTGTTGTTGTTGTTCTAGAGTGAAACTCTTTTGTTTTAGGTTTAAGAACACTGTTATAAATACTAGGCAACATGAATCTGAGGCCATCTCCTCTGTTCAAAGAGGGTTTTAGCATTTTCACAAAAATGTCTTCCTTCAGCCCTCTCTCAAACATCTGGACTCTCTGGACAAAATTGGGACATTGCTGTCCTCAAAGGAATGTCCTTTGTCTCTGAGATGGAGGTGGACTGCAGACTCAGGTCCAGGATTGGCTCCTCTGTGCTGATACATCCTCTTGTGAAGCTGTTGTTTAGTTTAAAGCAGACTGTGGCCTGTTGTTCACTTCTCATTTATGAAGTAACTACAGTAAAAGCCAGTTTACAGAAGCTGCAGGTGGAGGATAATGATGCTCTGTGGATGTTATTGAGGAGATGGACCAGAGCAAGAGAAATGTTTGTGACGGCACCAATAAACACTTTACAGTCTGTGTCAGAGAACCTCATGTATAAATATATCTGTAGGCTCAATCAATCTGAAAATATCATTTTGAGTTTGACACATATCAGGTCCAGGTTGTGGAGACTCTGGTAAAGCTGCCTTTTTCAAATGTTTGTTTAACTACTGTGTATTGTTCTGTCTTTCTGCTTCTGTCTTGTCTTTGTAGATCTCTTTATGATTATAACATGAGTCTGGAAACAAGTTGAAATGAAGAATTGCATTTGTTGCTGGAGGCCAAGCCCACCCTGAGTTTAAATCCTAGTGACATGCAAATACAAACCTCATCCTATAATCATCTGTCCAAATAAAGTGTACATAATAATAATAAATCTTATTCATTAACTCAATCTAAACTCACCAGTTTCATATTTATTCATTTATTTATTTATTTAACAGGGAGAATGCACATTAATAAACACCTGTAACCAATGCCACAGCTGTAAATGTTCCTGATTGTAGCAGTATTCCTCATTTCCGTCAGCAGTCCCCAGGCAGGTAACATCAACACACACAATAGACAAAACATAAAAACACAGGCGACAGACAGAAAAGAGGATCTCACAGACATTTGACAGAAAAACAAACCAACATTCAACAAGATCACACACAGACAGTTCCCACAATTACAGACACAAGCCAAGATCAGGCGGAGTTCATCACACAAACTGCAATTAAACTTCAAAAAGGAGGCAAAGAGATGTTTTAGACAATAGTTCAGTCATTAAAATCAATTTACAAAACATCATTACAATAATAAAGTGGATATTAGGGATGTAACGACTCACTCCACTCTCGATTCGATTCATGATTCTGATCTCACAATTTGATTTTGTCACGGTGTTCTTTTATAAAATGAGTTGAGACAAAAAAGCTGGATCCGGCCACAATACTTCTTTCTGCTTCACAAGATACGTTTGACCTCTTCCTCTTCCGCCAACTCCTCTTGCTCTCTGTCCATTGTTGGCATCCATTTTTCAAAACAGGTAATCTGACCTTTGACCTATTGATAGGCCTCTTCTACAGTCAAGCAGTGATTGGTTAGTGATCAGTTCTGCAACTAGTGTTTGCACCTGTGAGGAGTGTGTGACCTGGTGAAGAAGTGTTGTGTTTGGAAAAGGAAAGCAAGTCCCTTCCTGTTAGATTTTTCTGTTTTAGAGAACTGTGTAGTGTTTTGAAAAAAGGTTTTTATGCAGACAGAGAAATTGCTTTTGGTTTAGAGATTTGGTGTGTACTTATGCACTTTGAGTGGGATGTTTCAAAAGTTGTGTGACATAAAAACATTTTATGTGTAAGCATTTGGAAAAACTGTAAATGATACACAGAAAATAAAGGTTTTAAGGTGGATTTTTTATCCATAAGGAAGAAACAAACACTCTTCCACACTGATTACAGCAATGATGCTTTTCCCCATGAATGAGTTGATGTCATCTTAAAGTGTTTAATAATGCAAATGATTTGTCACAAACATGTTTTTTCTCCTTTGTGCACAATTTTATGTTTTTTCAAATCATCTTTTAATATGAAATACATGGGCAGAGTTCACAAGTGTGAGGTTTCTCTCTGCTGTGGACGCTCTGATGGTACTTCAGACCCTTTGTGGTGATAAGCAACTAAATATCAACCAAAAATCGGATCTGAATGTGATTTTGAGATAAAGGTGGGCTGTCATTACCTGTCCGTCCACTAGAGGGACATGTGCTCCTTATGTTACTAAAATAACAGAGTTCAATGCAAAATCTGTTTTTGAAAGAGGAAACTCTAAACTTGGTCTGATTCAAGAAGCATTACAGCGCCCTCCTCTGTTTAAATTAGGAATATGAGGAGCTACAATACTCTTTTCCTGTTTTATATTGAGAAGTAATAAAACACCAGCAGTATTTGAACCATGATAAAACAAAATAATCCATGACACAAGACATTAGACTGAATATTTTAAAACTTTAATTCATAAGTCATTACTAAACACAGGTGGTAAAAATCTAATCAAAAACATTAAGTTACACCGAAGTAAAAAGCACTTGAGAGTCCTGTCTTTTTTATCATTAGTGTGAAGCCCAAACAAAAATAGCACAGAAAGTATTCAGTCAGATTTATTGAACTTTAGCTAAATTATAAACATTTCACAAAAATTCCCTTAAACCAATGGATCAAAGGAGGAGACTTGTGGATTTCCTCCACGAGTCCGGCCTCGGTTTCAAGCACATTTATGTTTTAATCTGAAAAATTGTGACAACTTCCCAGCGAGAAGCTCAAGGCACGCCCGAATAAAGTGAATATAATTAAAAAGTCGCAGAACATTACATTTGATGCTCTCTTCTCAGTCGCTGCATAGACACAAGTTTTAATCTCGGGAAATTATTGGGAATTGACCCTTTGTTTTTCTGATTGGTTACTGAGTGCCCGTTCAGAAAACTCCACGCCCCACAGATAAATATAACAACTCCACCCCTGGGTTTGACAAACTAAAGTTACTTACATTGAACTGAAATAAAACCTTGAAGTAGCTATTGTTGATTCTTTAAAAATTATTCAAATGTGACTTTGGTGGAATTTACAAAAGCAACGTAGAACCTTATCCTGGAAATTTAAAGAAACGTTTCAGAAACGGGCTTTTGAAAAAAAATATGTTAATTTGCTGGGGCCATTTCTTAGAGTAAAGGAGTATTCTCCCGCCTCTACTGTCGACACGGGTGTTTGTGAGTCAGCTGATTGGACGATAGATAATCCTAACTCAAGTGAAAACGAGAGGCAAAAGGAAAAAAAAAGTCTTGTTCTTTTGATAAACATCCTATTCAAAATGAAATTATGAATGTACTTTTTCCCGACAAAGTGTCACCTGCTGTTTGTGGTTTTGAACAGACTCAGTGTGGAACCACATCAGAATCTATAGAACCTATAAAAAGTCCTTTGGAAACAAAACAGAAGATGCTTTGAACAAAATCAGAGCAGCAGCAAAAAGCTACATGTTACCTTTACTCAATTATGTGCAGTGAGATATTACATATGTCTTGGTTCTAGTTTGGTCGTTACAAACCCCTTCTGTAAAAGTTTTTGGTCAAAACTTATTTCCACAATTTTGAATTGTCATAAAATTCTGCTTCAAATACAGTGAGCCGTTTCAGGAGCTAAAGGAAACAATCTTGTGAGAAAAATGCTGCACCAGGAACAGTTTTGAGATTTAAAGCATATAACGTAATGGATTAAAGTTGCTGAAATTGAATTTAAAATTAAGTATGTTTACAAAAACAAATTGGCATAGAAGAACAAAACTTGGCACACATATAGAACATGTCAAGAACAGATGAAAATTACATTATGGCCCAACTCAAAACATAACAGGAAGTCGGCCACTTTGGTTTGAAGAAAAGACAAATGAGGAACTGCCCCAAGATGCATCTTAAAACTACACACTTCCCCTTTAACCACAGCTAGACCAGTTTACATTTGGATCCTGTGAAGACGTATTTCCAGTTTTTTGAGCGTGATCTTGTCTGACGAGGATTTTACAGCTTCTTCTTTTGTAGATTTTCTCTCACTCTGACTTCTTTGGTGCTCTTTTTGTTTTAGATTTTTTGGCCTGGACGCCTCACGCTGCTTCTGTTTAGCATGGGAAAGCAGATGGGTTTTAAAGGAGGTGGAGGTGAAGCATATCTTCTCACATTGGTCACAAGGGAACAACTGCTCCTTGGTGTGTTGATAGTAGTGCTGCGTGTAACATTGAGCAGATTTAAACAACTTCCCACACTGGTCACATACGTACTGGTCTTTGTTCATATCAGAGTGACTTTTAAGGTGGACTTTTAAATCATAAGGACGAGCAAACGCTTTTCCACACTGATCACAGCAATGATGCTTTTCCCCATGAATGAGCTGATGTCGTCTTAAAGTGTTTGAAAAAGCAAATGATTTGCCACACTTGTCACAAACATGTGTTTTTTCTCCTGTGTGCACAACTTCATGTTTTTTCAAATTTTCTTTTCGTATGAAAGACTTCCCGCAGAGATCACAATTGTAAGGTTTCTCTCCGCTGTGGATGCTCTGATGGTACTTCAGATTCTGAATGTTGATAAATGACTTGCCACAATCCTTACAAGTGTAGCATTTACTCTCATGAAAGAACTGTCTGTGTTCACTAAGATGACACTTGTATTTAAAAACTTTCCCACACTGGTTACAAGTGTAGCGTTTATTCTCATGGTAGATCTGTCTGTGTTCATTAAGCTGACACTTGTATTTAAAAACTTTCCCACACTGCTTACAAGTGTAGCATTTATTTTCATGGTAGATCCGTCGGTGTACATTAAGATGACACTTGTATTTAAAAACTTTCCCACACTGCTTACAAGTGTAGCGTTTATTTTCATGGTAGATCCGTTGGTGTACATTAAGCTGACGAACAGTTTTAAAAGCTTTTACACACTGGTTGCAGCTGTGAGGCAGAGCTGTCGAGTGGGAGATTTCGTGGTCTCTTATCTCGGTATACGTTGGGAAGCCCTTGTTGCATTTCTCACAATGGAACAAGTCATAACCTGTGTGCCTTTGTTTGTGTCTTTTTAGATTCCATTTACTGCTGAAGCACTTTTCACACTCGTCACAAGGGAGGCTTATTTTTGTGTGAGTGCGTTTATGACTCCTTAATCTGTATCGATCTATAAATGCTTTTCCACATTTGTCACAGCAATGGCATTTCTTTCCCTTGTGAATGAGCTGGTGATTTTTTAAGTTACTCAGTGAAGAAAAACATTTACCACATTTGTTGCAGCTGAATTTTTTCTCTCCTGTGTGTACAAACATGTGTGTTTTTAGTCTTCTCATGTTCATGAATAACGTCCCACACAGGTCACAGGAGAAGAGTTTTTCCCCTGTGTGAAGCCTCTGATGCACTTTGAGACTTGATTGACAGCTAAATGACTTCCCACACTGCTCACACTTGAGCTGCACTCCACTGTGGATTGTTTCATGGCTTCTTAAAGCGGCTGGAGTCTTAAACAACTTCCCACACTGGCTGCAGGGGACCGGACGCTCTGCAGAGTGAGTGAGCTGGTGCTTTTTAGATTTGACGGTAAATGAAAAGTCTTTCCACACTGCTCACACTTGAATGAGCCGTGGACCCTTTTCTGAGTTGTGCAAGCTTTAGTTTTTGGGACGTCATTAGAATCTTCCTGTTAAAAAGACAAAGCGTGAGTGATTGGCACATGTGAAAATAAATTAAATATAAATTACAGGGAGAAAATAGTGCTGAGAAATATCCTATCCTACTTAATACAACTAGGGATAGGAACAAATATTGAATACTTTAATTGCAATATATATATAAAAATTTAAAACACTATAAAATTTTTGCTGAGTAACTGCATTAATTGTAAGGTTAATAAGGTGGGTTAAGCGTCTTGCCCAAGAACATAATGAGCGTATGAACTGTGGGGAGAGCGGGAATTGAACCACCAACCTTCCGGATAAGGGACAACAGCTCTACCACTGCGCTACTGTGTCCAAAGACATGTCAAAATATGACTCTAGACTGCAGACAAAATTATTGCATATGTAACTATATTTTTAGAGTAAGTAAAAGTTTGCAGTGGTCTTGTTGGTGCGAGTGAAGTAAAAACTTTAGAAAGTGCTGCTGCCGTACGAGTCAGTCTCATGGATCAGTTTAACCTGCTCCGTGTCTGAGTCCAACAAACATGACCTGTGGATTTGCTCCGTAACGAGCGGCAAGTGAAGTGTGCGCAGAACCTTCAGTGTAATTGTAAAATGTGTATTAACTCTAACTGTGTTCCAGCGGAGAAGAGAGGCTGCAAAAACATATAGCCTGTTTTTGACAAAAGCTGCTGAGTGTTGCTGTGCATCACTGTCTGAGTTATGCCCTATTATTATATAATAAACATGAGCAGAGCTTAGCTTAGGGCAACTGTTAAAATTAAAATACTGAATGTGCACCATTTCTTAAGTTACTATACCTCTTAAATCATGTGCACAACGTTAATACAACAATAGCCTCGTTGAACACATTGAGCAACAAAACACAAATACTGTGTCCATCTTTGAACATGAACATGAACATGAAGAACATGAAGACAGCGGTGACAAATGCTTCTGTTCAAAATGGCGGCGACGCTGGCGTAACGTATCAACGGGCAAAAAATGATCTTCTACTTCAGCTTTAATGAATAATGCTAATAATTTCTTTGTTTAATTCATTGGAGCTGATACTTGAATGTAAAAAAAACTAAACTATCCATAGCACTATCAGTTTAACAGCAACGTTTATTTAAAGCAATTTTCTTACCATTTTATTTTAAGTCCGTGGCATCTGAGCCTCTTGTCCAAACTTTCTGTTAATAAAAGACAGAACACCCTTTGATTACTGAAAGAGCCTTTCAATATGACTTTTTATGTACATTTCAAAATGTTTTATTCAAGTTGTAGTGACACTAAGACTAAACATTAAACATTTGACAATAACGTTAGTGATTTTAATTTAAACTGGCGCAGTTAATAATTGTAGTAAAATCAAACTGAAATCCGCAGCACTGACCGATCATTTAACAGATTAGATTCAGGCTAAAATAATGAATAAAACTCACTGTGACAGACTGAGACCTGCCTCTTTGTTTCCAGAAACTCTTCAGAGTCGTTTATTTTGTCAAAGCTAAAGCTAACAGTTTACCGCCATAAGTTATTTCTTCTGGTTTAAATGGTCTCCGTTAATATGGTCCACTACCGCCACCTGCTGGTCCAACGGTTAAAACGCTCCTCACATGAAGAGCTATATAATATAATATTTTTATATAATCATATAATCATTTTGAGTTTGACACATATCAGGTCCAGGTTGTGGAGACTCTGGTAAAGCTGCCTTTTTCAAATGCTTGTTTAACTACTGTGTATTGTTTCTGTCTTTCTGCTTCTGTCTTGTCTTTGTAGATCTCTTTATGATTATAACATGAGTCTGGAAACAAGTTGAAATGAAGAAATGCATTTGTTGCTGGAGGCCAAGCCCACCCTGAGTTTAAATCCTAGTGACATGCAAATATAAATTATGGAAATAATAATCAATGTAAAAATGTTGCACTTGTTCAATGACAATAAAGATATTCACAAATGTTCTTTTTTGGCTTTTGTTCAGATTTTATTAAACAAACAGAAGTTGTTCAAATGTTTTCAAAAATGTCAACCATGCTCAGACCAAAATAAAACCAGTTTAAATCCATCTTAAACCTGTTTAAAACCAAATTAAACCTCATCCTATAATCATCTGTCCAAATAAAGTGTACATCTTATTCATTAACTCAATCTAAACTCACCAATATCATATTTATTTTTCATTTATTTAGCAGAAACAATGTGCATCAATAGTAATACAGTTCAACAAAGGTCGGATTATTTTTATGCTCAAATTTGAAAAACAGAGCCTATGTCTATTTCTGCTTTACTTCCTAAAAAAATAGAAGTCTAACAATTGTTCATTTAAATGTATGCAGTTTATGAAATAGAGAAATAAGGTAAATTAAATTGATAATTTATTACACTCAAACGAAATTTGTATCTGTGCACTTTCTGAAACTCATTTAGATAAAGAATTTGAAAGCGAAGCTTTAAGCATTCAGGGTTATGGCTTATACAGAAAAGATAGATTAAAATATGGTGGAGGTGTGGCTTTCTATGTCCAAGACAATACCCCAGTAAAACTCAGCTCAGACCTAATGTGTGAGGAAATAGAAGTCCTGCATTTACTTTGATAATATTGTCAAAAGGCTTGATAAAACTTGTGAGTCAAATATTAAAATTGTGTTTGTAGGAGATCTAAATATTGACTGGCTAAAAGAGAAATGCCCACTAAAAGATAAGCTAGCCACATATACTAATTTATGTAATTTAAAGCAAACGACAGAATCAACTAGATTGGGTACAAAAAGGAGAGGCATTCACACCTCCAGTGGAATCCATCATATCTATGTATCTGTGCCTACACTCTAGACCAAGGCTGTATCTACACCAACTGGGTTTAGTGACCACAACATTGTTGCCATGTCCCGAAAGGTAACTGTTCCTAAGGTTCGTCCTAGAGTTATTTATAAGAGGTGCTATAAATCTTTTTCAAATGAAGCATATCTGGATGACATTCTGAAATTAAACTGGAGGATGTTTTATTTGAAGATGATCCTGAAAATGCCTTAGAGGCTTTTTTGAGCAAATTTTATCCTGTTGTAAATAAACATGCGCCGATTAAACAATGGACAGCAAGGACTCACAGTGCCCTTGACTTGATAAAGAACTAAAGGCATTAATGAAAGAAAGGGATGAAGCTAAAAAGGAAGCTTTTTATCTACAAAGCTAAACAAAATCTAAGTGCATGGACCCAGAAGTACTTAGAAGTGTTGATTGAGCCTGGGCCAGACCTCTCATCAAAAGAGACATGATTTTTAAAAAAAATTTTGAGCAGCTTTGTATTTAAACTCTAAATTATGTTTCATTTGCAAAAATTAATAAAGTGTTTTACATCAGAATGAGTCAAAAGAGAGTGAATTTTACAGAGAAAGTTGTACCGCAGAGTTTGACTGTAGTTTTCAAAAGTAATGGCTAATTCACAGCAAAACGAGTCACTCAGTCTGATAAAGACAGCAGTAAACCTGGTGTAGTGTTGCATCTGAAGAGGGAGAGAGTGCTCATGCATCGACGTACCAGGTGTGAATACGAGCGTCTAGATAGAAGCAGACTTTTAACAATCAGCGTTAAAGAGAAGATTGGGCTCAGGCCAAGTTTGTTAACATCCATTTTCCTGAAAATCCTGCTTATTATAACGTTATATGTGTATTTATATTGTATTTATTTATTTTTGTTACGGTCCCGAGCACAGACTTTAGATCCATCAGCCACCCTTTTCCAACTGAGAACCATGGCCTCGGACTTGGACACACATGGTCCTCATTCAATACAACATTCAGGACAACATTCAGTACAATAGGACAACATCATCTGCCAAAAGCAGAGTTGATCCTGTGGTCTCCAAACCGGACTCTCTGCTGGCAGTGCTTTGAACGCATACTGTCACAATTTCATAAATTTTTAAATTTCACAGAATTTGGTTTGATGCATTTCAGATTTTTAACAGATCGAGTGCGACAGGTTAGAGCTGGATTAACTCTGACAAAATAACAACAAACACTGGCTCTCCACAGGGGTGTATTTTATTAACTGTATTATTTATTCTTTACACTTTACACAAACTCTCGCACAATCACTTTTCCTAACAGGCACTTTATTAAATATGCAAATAATAATAATCTTTTTCCACCTACTGTAGTAGGCACTCAAAGCGCTTTACATACATTAAACTATTACCAGTGTTACAGAACTTCACTGGAGGCAATGTAGGTTAAGTGTCTTGCCCAAGGACACAACAACAGTATGTGCTCAGGGGTGAGCGGGGATCGGACCGCCCACCCACCGGTCAAAGGATGGCCGCTCTACTCACTGAGCTATACTACCATCCCGACAGGCAGTGTTGACAATTTCCAGGCCAAAAGCTCACAAAAACCCGCCCAATCCAAGAAAAAAACACCCAAATTTTTAACTAATAAAATAATATGATATAATTGGATTGCCATCTCAGTCAAGATTGATTAACACCATTGTATTTCCTAAAACAAAATGATGACAAAAATAAATAAATAATCAATTTCTCAGGAAAACAGATCAAACAGGGCAAATACATTAAAATACAGTCGAGTATGACTAAAATTTCTAAGAGGAAACTGTCAAAATCATGAAATTAACCAATGACACGTGTAGGCTATTGCTATAAGTAAAATGTTATTTTAATCATATTTTGGAATGATATTCTTTTAATATAGTTTGTAAAGGTTAAATCTGAAGTAGATGAGTTTTGGAGTGCTTATGACTTCACTGTCGGTGCAGTTATAAGGGCTATAGTTAGACTATCCATATATGGACACGCTGCTTTACTGCACAAGAAACATCTGTCTTTTTTCTTTTTTTAGTTACATTCTGAATGTATTCTGGGATTGGTAGATGCACCATTACCATGTAAGGTCACACTGCCAATGTATATAAACTGTGCGTTTACAATAAAGCTTTGAGAGGGAGAGAACAGAACCACGAAACCAGCGTGTTGTCTTGTCTTTTGTCTCTTTCTCCCACTGGCCAGTGCTCAGACAGACAGCTGTATTGTACGTAACTGTTGGGATTCTAGAACCTGACATAGCGGAGCGAGTTACGGACAATAATCTGAAGATGATATCATTAGTTAGCGGGATGCTGACAGTAGCCAAGCAGTAGGTACTGGGTAAAAATTTGTTTGCGGAGCGAGCTATCGGGCCCAGCTATAGCGCGGTAGATTAGCTAATCAGTATTGGTCAAGCGGGAGGCTGACTTCGGCCGAATAAATCCGGAAAAACATCTATCGACTAGCTAGAGTAAAAAAACATTATTTCAGCTATCATTTTCAAAAGACAACAGTAAGAATAAACTAGTAAGAATAAAACTAATTTAAGTTCAAAGAGTGACCAATATAAGTGATAAAAAACGTAATAGCAGGCATTACACACATTAATGCACACACACACCACAGCCAAAATGTTACATACTGTATGATAATAATCCTACAACCAAAAATGAACACAAATGCGTTATCTATATTTGTGCTTTAGACAGAACTACAGTAAAGTTGTGTATTTTGTGATTATTTATAGAACATAATGCAGAACAAAATGATTATGATAATGAATGTCTTGTTGTCTGCTCCATTAAAAAATAAAAACAATCTTAGACAGTTTAGTATTTGTATTTTCTTTTGTGGGACTGAAGCTGGACTAGGCCTCTGTTCTGTGACCCCCTTCCCCAACACTTCATAGATTAAACATTCTCATTATTCTTTTCTCACAAATGAAGTGGGAAAGCACTTATTTTACAACAATCTATTTAAAGTTTTATCATAAACTGAATTTAAACTAAGGGCAGATTCATTTATTTTCTGTTTATCCTGAATTATTATTATATTATTTTAGTTTTATCTTGAGTGTCTCTTTAGACAGAAACTCCTACTGAAACACAGCTGTAGCTCCACTGCTGCTGAGTCTGTGAATAAATGTGCAACAGACTGGTTCATTTACACTTTTATCAGTCCAACTGTCTTTTGTTTTGTGCACAATGGATTTAACAAAAGTCTTTGGAGACTCCACTGTAAAACAACCCAGTTTATCAACTGAGTTTAAGTTTAAATGTTTTTTTTTTTCTTTTTTCAATAGACTCTATGGACACTTACCCTATTAACACCCTGTGGCCCAGGAATCAAACCTACAACCTTTTTGCTGTTAGACAGAAGTCCTAAACATCAATAACTAACATTATGTTCATACATTAAAGACATTCACAGTTTCATATTTGATCCACAGAAGACACTGTTAATGAACTGGAGGCACTCTCCTTCAGCCACTGCAGGTTCACCTACGAAGCATGTTTATAAGATAAAGGGAGGACCAGCAGGCTAAAGAGGTTAACGTTGGGAGCTGCAAACACTAAGTGGCTCTGTGTGGAAAGAGCTTCTTGAGCACAACCCACAAGCACACGTTGCCTTTAGCCTGGTACCAGACGTTTTTCTTTTTGAAAAGGAGAACGGCCTGGTCCTTTTCTCATATTGAATCCCTTCCTCTGTGATTTTGTGGACGGACCAATCACGAGTCATTTATCAGAAAACCAGGGTAATCTTCAGAAAGTTTATTCAAAGGGCATAGGTTACCAAGCATATCAGAAGTGTCGTCTGTGTTTTTAGATGAGACAGAAGACGATTGCACCACTGTTTTACACAAACTACTGCTTATCTGTTTCCAAATTAACTGTTATTTTACAATTCCAATTTTGGATGCTTATTTTAAATTTCCTTTTGTATGAAATGGAAACTCTTTATGTTGCTCAAATGTTAGCTCTGGCAGAAAAGCAGTGGCACCTGGAAACATGGCAAACTAGAACACTTTTCTCAACCAGGTTTGTGATCTTCACATTTTCCTCGTCCAGCGTTTATGTAACCCTGTCACTCTTTAGTTGCCTCTGATTTGTTTTCGCCTAAACCCATAAAACAAAAAGCATCCAGGAGAGTTGGGCGTACTTCCTGCTCCTTCACTCTCACTGAGGCAGGTTATCAGAGCTTCATGTGGCTCCATACTTCCAGGTTTTTTATTTAGGATTAGATTCTCCTACTTGTAAGAATAAGATGGCAACCTGTCCTCTTCCTGGCAGAAGGGTCTAACTCTGAGCCCAGCATCATTTAGATCTGGTTCTGTCTGAGATCACATGTTCTGGTTTAGTCCTGTTAGGTCTGGTTCTGTCTTTATAGTTTACTTTTGTATATCCTGTGCACAGTACATACATTATATGATGTGTTTTTACAACCTACTCCACATATTAGAGGACCTTATACAGAGCCATGTCTCATTATAATATAAAGATACACGTGACACAAAAAGAACACTGTTTAAACCAGAAACTGTTATATTTTGTCTCAAGTATGATTCATATTTACAAGAAGTAGTAATAATAATTAAACTCTGATATCTATAATGACAGTGTAGGACCTCCACATGAGCTCGTAAAACAGAGACCTGAGCAAAACCACAGACTGGACTGGAATATAAAGCATTTACACAATGGTGGCAGTAAACAGCACAACAAAGCATGAGCTATTCAACACCGAGCGTTACTAAGTGATCACTAACAACTTTACCACTGAGCTTTCACAAACATGAAACACTTGTCGAGAGAAACCGCTGTGGCAGCTGCCCCACACCTCCAACAATGATGTCGTCGAGACATAATGTCTTCAGGCGAAGAAGACCAGACACTGAACCATGTCTGTTTCAGAGACACACCGAGCCTCCTGCTTCAAGTGTGAAACTGCACTGCAGACTCCACTAGGGGGCGATAAAGAGCCACTAAAAACATTCTGATGACCATAACTCTGCACTGCTCTTTTAGAGGAAAACCACTCTGAGCATGTGCAAAAACTCACTTTAAGAACCAGCAGCAGGACTTCAGAGACCGGAGCTCTCAGTTTGTGGAGAACATCTCCAGAGGAAACACCTCACTGTGGCTCTCACCTGTCCACCTCCAGGACCAGGGCTCACACAGGTGTTTCACCAGCTCCAGCCTCCGAGACGAGCAGACCGTCCTCCAGCTGAGAGTCTACAGTAAAACTAACACTAGCACAGAGTTAAAACTCAGATCAGAGTCCACAGTAAAACTAACACTAGCACAGAGTTAAAACTCAGCTGAGAGTCCACAGTAAAACTAACACTAGCACAGAGTTAAAACTCAGCTGAGAGTCGACAGTAAAACTAACACTAGCACAGAGTTAAAACTCAGCTGAGAGTCCACAGTAAAACTAACACTAGCACAGAGTTAAAACTCAGCTGAGAGTCGACAGTAAAACTAACACTAGCACAGAGTTAAAACTCAGCTGAGAGTCCACAGTAAAACTAACACTAGCACAGAGTTAAAACTCAGCTGAGAGTCGACAGTAAAACTAACACTAGCACAGAGTTAAAACTCAGCTGAGAGTCCACAGTAAAACTAACACTAGCACAGAGTTAAAACTCAGCTGAGAGTCCACAGTAAAACTAACACTAGCACAGAGTTAAAACTCAGCTGAGAGTCGACAGTGAAAGGAACTATTATGGTTTATAGAAAACATAAACCAGTCACTACAGAACAAGGCTCCTACTAACTAACTCCAGAAACTACTCTGTGACAGTGTTGCATCCAAGAGTAACATCATGCAGTGAATGGGAACATAATCTTTAAAGATCTGATGGTGCCTCAGACAAACCTTATCTCACACTGTTCAAATTAAATGTGTATTTATTGTTTCTTTCTAGTGGACGAAATATGCCCCAAAATTATCATTTTCTACGGCTTATTCATGTTTGTAATTGTTGTGACTCGAGCCTATCCCAGCAGCTTTGGGCCTGTTGGTCGCAGAGTTAACACTTAGAGACACGGACAGACAAACTTTCACTCTCACATTCATTCACTAGAGACACTTTAGATCTGCAGGTGACCTGTAAGGCTTGTGTTTGGACGGTGGGAGGAAGCTGGACCTGGAGAGAAGCCACAGTAACACGTGGAGGACATGGAGACTCTCACAGAAAGACTGGAGTCAGAGGAGGGTCTTGAAAGTAGGAGTGGACAGTCTCCTGGTGTTTTACGGTCCATGATCCAACAGGACGCCTCCAGCTCTGGGACGACACGCTTAAATTATGAACAAACTGACAAAGAACATTTTTGTAATGAGTCCACACAATAATCCTGTGCTCTCCAAATGACAAGACTCAAGAAGAGAATTTTAAAGTCAAGTGTGTGACTTTTATTCAACACTAGATGTCACTGTTTCTGTCACAAAGTCATGTATAAAAATGCATGTTATCAAAAATGTATAAACAAATTCACAAATATTAAGATTCAGCTGCACAAACACTGTAACATTCTTTTGTAGAACCTTATGTTGGTTGTAAACTGTTTTTCATTAATAAATTACATTTTGAAAGTTTTTCATTAGGCACAAGTTTTGATTAAATGAAATGTTTTGGATGAATAACATTTGAGGAGTTTTGATGAACCATTGAACTGTTTTCACAAATGAGCTTTTAGAGTTTTAGAGAAATGCTGAACAAGTTGTTAAGAACACTGTAGTGTCTCTGACAGACCAGGAAAAATTTTTTTTTGTGTGAACTGCCAATGATTTCCTTCATTAAAACGTGTTGCTATAACAACAGACCTGCCATCTTTCTCCATTTAAAGCTGCCGATCATTTTGAAAATTCCACTGAAATACTATTCATTTGCTCTGTTCTGTTTAGTGTAACTCTTAAAATAAAAACACCTAAAGGTAATAAAGCAAACGTGAACATGACATAACTTAGTCCACGTTTGAAGAAAGGGTCTTGTTCAGATGAGTCCAGTCGTTGGATGTGTTTGGATGTTAACTGTCTCGATCCTCTTCAGCCTCAGCAGAGTTTTCTTGTGACGGTCGATCGACAGCATCAGTGTCAGACACTTCTCTCTGAGGTGGAAACAAGAATATGTGTTTAGAACAAATATAAGGTCTGTAGAGCAGCAAGACAATGGAATAAAATCAACAAAAAACTGTTCAAATCCAACTAAAACCTGTTCAAATCCAACTAAAACCTGTT